>JAQZBX010024003.1:0-30468 GCA_029593785.1 Cabassous unicinctus
CAGCTGTAGGCTGGCATAGGGCTCATCTCTCTTCCCAGGGATTCTTCTTTCCAGGCTCACCTGCTCCATTCTCTTCACAAGGTCAGCTGTAAACTGTCAGGCAAATGGCCCAATTCTCTTACCAGGCCGCAGGAGCTTTCTCTCTTTTCTCGTGTATCTGCTTCCGTTATCTAATTCCATGTTCTTGATTGACTGTCTGTTTATATAGCCCACCAAGAGGGTGGGAACTCAACCCTGCATGTCCTAATGATGTGGTGGAATCAAAGCCCTAATCTTGATTTAATAAAATAAAAGTGAAACCTCTGAATTTAATATAACTATAGGGGTATCATGCCCAGAGGAACAGACCAGTTTACAAACATAATCAATATTTCTTTCTGGAATTCATAAATAATATCAAACTGCCACAGATTATAATGGAGGGAACCATAAAATCATAAGCCACTAGACAGGGAGTATTAGGAAGAGCAAAATGACAATTATTGGTACAATATAAACCTAATAGCAAAGTTACACTCAGACAAGTTGCAAATGTAAAACAAAATTCTAAAATGGTAATATTTAATAGTAAGAAAGAAAGCTACAAAAGTCAATCATGGTTTCATTTTACATGGAATTAATTAGGTAAGAACTGTCTAACAAGATTTAATAAAGTGTATATTTATGATGCTCAGAGATCTACATGAAATGATAACATTATTAAAAAAGTATACACAGAGCACATGAAAGATTTTCAATAATTTTAAATTCATGAGAGAAATGCCAATTAAAACCACTATAAGATAACACTGAAAACCTATTAGACTCGATAAAATGAAAAGTACTGACAATATACACATATACTGACAATACTTACATACATACCTACTAAATTCTCAAAACATTGCTGATAGCAATGCAAAATGGTGTAGCCTTTCTGGAAAACAATTTTGGCAGCTTTTTATAAAGTTTAATATACACATACCATATGTCCCAGGAATCCCACTCCGGAGTATTTACCATGGGGAAATGAAAACTTATGTTCACAAAAAACCTGTACATAAATGTTTATAGCAGGTTTATTCAAATCCCGAAACTAAAAACAACCAAATGTCCTTCAACAGGTGAATAGGTGCAAATACACGCGCGCACACACACACACACACACACACACACATAAACCTATGGTATAGCCATACAATGAAATACTATTTAGAAATAATATATATATAGATACAAACAAAACAACTTGGGTGAAACTCAAGAGTATTATGCTGAGTGAAAGTAACTAGTCTTAAAGTTTACATACTATATAATCCTGCATATACGAATGTACACATGAAGGTCAAATTTCTATAAAACAGGGCAAAGAACAATAGTCAGGAAGCTATAAACTGATCAATTCCTAAAGCTCAAATAGGAATGAAAAACATTAAGTTTCCACTGCTATGGCATTGCCAAAACGACAAGCTATAATGATAGAGAGCGTACTACAAGAACATAAACACGATGAAATTAATAGAATTGTGCGCCAAAAATTCAAATTTACTGTGTGGTAGTTTAAGAATACTATAAAGGTAGGAAATGAGGAAAAAGAGAACAAACATTTGGTACTAATAACAAAAACAGCAATATGGTAGAATTAAATGCACTCATCAAAAGTTCGATTAAATAAAAACAATTTAAATATTTCAATTAAGTAGAGATTGTCAGACAGGAAAAATTCAAAATAAAACTTTATACAGTTTACAAGAAGGCCACTTTAAATATCTTTAATATAAAGAAATATAGGCTAAAATTGGAAGACTGTTTAAAGATACATCATGTAAATACTCATCATAATAAAGGTGGAATACCTATATTAATATGATACAAAGTAGACTTCAGAGCAGGAAATATTATCAAGAATAAAGAGGACATCAAAAGGAGTCAATCAACTATATTAAGATATAGCAATCCTAAATGGGGATACACTCAATAACTGAGCATCAAATACATGAAGAAAAAGTCGATATAACTTAAAGAAGAAATAGACAATTGTTATTCAAGTGTCACTAAATTATAGAACAAGTAGACAAGAATCATTAAGAATCAGAGGACTACCACAATGTTATCAACCAACCTGACCTAATGTATAAAATTCTAAGGTATTTATTAAAAAGTCACAAAACTGAAAAATGAATTAATCAGGATCAATATAACAAAATAAATTGTATTTGTTATAATTTAGCAATGACAAACTAGAAAATGAAAATTAAAAATCTAGCACTAACAATAGAATTGAGAATAATAAAATAATTCTAACTAAATTTAACAAAAATTTGCAAGGTGCTGAAAATTACAAAAGTTTGCTGAGAAAATAAATGAGACCTAATAAAATAAATATTTCAATAGATTGAAAGACTCAATATTGTCAAGATGTTATTTAGCCCAGATTGATTTATAGATTCAGTGCAATGCCAATAAAATATATCATTTAATAAGCTGATTTTTCAATTTATAGAAAAATCCAATGGACTTAGACAAAATAATTTTGAAAGAGATAAACAAAATTATTGGACTTATACTACTTGATTTCAGAAAGTCAAGAAATAGACCAGCACATATATGTTCAATTGTTTTATGAAATATAGAAAAAGACATATTTTCAACAAATTCTGAAGTAAATACAAAATATTCATTTGGAAAAATTTACCATGAACCTTACACCATACACAAAAAATTAGCTTAAAATGACTCACGGAACAAAATAAAATAGCTAAAATTATACAATTTCTGAAAGAAAACATAGGTGAAAATCTTTGTAACCTTCCAGTAGATACAGATTTCAAAATTTTACATTTTTGGTACAGGAATTTCATAGATATAAGATTAATAGCTGCCACACACAAGAAGAAAAAAAAATGATAAATGTGATCCCATCAAATATAAAAAGTTCTAGTCTTTAAAGATATTGTTAACAAAATGAAAAAGCAAGCCACAACTAGATATACGGAATATAGGAAGAACTTTTACAATTTAATCATAAAAAGACAAACAACTGTATGAAAAGTGGGCAAAATATTTGAACAGACACTTTACAAATGAAAATATATACAAATGACCATATAAACATGAAAAGATGCTCAATATTACTTATCAGTGAAATGAACACTAAATTCACATATACCACTAAACAACACCTAGAATTGCTTTGTAAACATGAAAGTAACAAATATTGGAGTGGGTTTGGAGCTACTGTAACTCTCATATATTGCTACCAGGAATGGAAAATATTAAAAACACTTTGGAAAACATTTATGCACTTGATTACAAAGTTAAACATATATTTACCATACAACTCAGCAATTCTACACCTACATATTTATCAAAAAGAACTGAAAACATATATTACCTTAGGAGTTTTACATCAATATCCACTGCAGTTTTATTTGTAATAGCCAAACACTGAAGCAAATGATATCTTCCAAATTATTTTTTTCTATTTTATTTGTTATTTTTAAAGCTATTATTATTATTTCAGTTTCTTATTAATTTTATTTGGTTATTTTGTTGGCTTTGTTTTTGGAGAGGTTTTGTATCACAAATCACAACTGTGGCAGGGGAGGATCACTGGTGTGTGTGTGAAGGGATGTGTGGGGAGCAGTGCACCTGGGCATGCCTCTAAGGGATATGAATATGCTCAGGTGTTCATGGGGCATTGTCTTGGAAATGGAGACCCATACAATAACTGAAAAAATATTGAATTCCCATCTTGGGGAATCCTGCTACATCCTCTAATAGTATGGCAAGAATCCATTGAGTACAAGGCAGAGCCTAGTGAAGGAAGACAGAGCATTACACCATCCCTTGATATTGATGATTGTACTTATGAACCTTTACTTGTGAAATTGAAACTTATAGTCTAGTATTATATATTGCCTAAGAGTTACCACCTGAAAGACTCCTTGTTGCTTAAATATGGCCTCTCTCTAAGCCAAATTCAGCATAAGAAACGCATTACATTCCCCCTGGCATGGGACATGACTCCAGGGGATGAGACTTTCTGGCACTGAGGAATTATTATGAAGCACCAACAAGCAATGCATCTGGAAAAAGACCTTGGCCAAAAGGGGGAAATATTAAATATGAATGAGTTTTTATGATTAAGAGATTTCAAAGTGAGTCATCCGGAAGTCATTCCAGAGGTTATGCTAATGCATGTCTCAGCAGGATCTCATTGACTGCCACAGTAACAGTGCCTCAAACAGCATAGCTCCTGAGGGCTGTAGAGACATTTAGACACTGTAAATAGGGCAGACAAACTCAAGAATTCAGCCCTGTCAGTGGGCCTTACTTTGGAGTTTATGCTCCCCAGTGTTGCAGAGTTAGACTCATTCATAGTTTCCCTACATATGGCTCTTCTGCATCTTTTATTTGAACCTATAATTAGCACTATACTTGTTAAATGTATGTCCCAGAGTCTTAAAATTTTGGTCTGTTCATGTACTGCTTGACCCCTGAGTCTCAGCAGAGTTGCAACACCTACTCTCCAGTTTATTGGTCTCATCCAGAACAACTAACAAGGAGATGATGATGGACAATGACCATTTCAAGGAACACAGAGTATCTGCAACTGAAGGCAAGATAGTTCCATTCATCTGTCCCATGGGATCTAAGACCCTGCTCAATCAGAAACAGAGTCGGCATCACCATCCCCAATCTCTCAAGATTGGGGAATGAACAATGGATTAAAGTAGACTTACTATTATTCTATTATAGACTTATTATTATTCTAGCAATGGAAGAACTTATATCATTGATATAAAGGCAGTGGCCACCAGAGATTCTGAGGGATGGGAGAGGGAAGAATAGGTGTAATATGAGGACATTTTCGGGACATTGGCATTGTCCTGCATGACAATGCAATGACAGATACAAGCCTATACATTTTGTCCTAACATATAAAATTGTGTGGGACAGACTGTAAACTATAAAGTATACTATAGTCCATGGTTAGTAGCAATGCTTCAATATATGCTCATCAACTGTAACAAATGTACCACACTAATGAAAGATGTTGTTAATGTGGGAAACTGTGGGAGGGGGAGGGGTGGAGCATATGAGAATCCCCTATAATTTTTATGTAATATTTATGTAACCTAAAGTTTCTTTAAAAATTAAAAAAAGTGCATAGGTAAAGAAATTGGAATATACCTCAACAATAGAAAGACTGAATTACTGATACATGCATCAAGATGTGTGAATTTTCAAAAGCATGATGCTGAGTGTAATCAGTCACAAAAGATTACATATTGCACGATTCTACTGATATGAAATTCTATAAATAAAAACAATAATTATTCTTAGTGACTGAAACCAGAACAGCGGTCCTCAGGGGATGGAGAGAATGAGAAAGAATTAATGCAATAAGGCATGAGGAAACTTTTTGGAATGATGGAAAAGTTCAATATTCAGATTGTCATGTTGGTTACACTATATAATGAACTGTATACTACAGATTTGTGCATTTTATTTTATATAATTTATATATAATTTATATCTTTATAAATTTGATTCAAAAAACTAGAGATAAAATTATGTTAAATAAAACCAGACAGAAATAAAAGAAGACTAAATCTAAAGATTCAAAAGACATTTTTAAAAATTGAAAACTAACATGAAATTGATAAGTTCTAAAAATTATGAATTTTAACAATTGACTAAAGAAGGACTTGAATGCCTGAATAAACAAGGATCTGCATGTAACTGAATTGATAATCAAAATTCCCTGCCTTCCCGCCCCCTAACCCAAGAACACAATGCCCAATTAGCTAAATTAAGATGTTTTTAGTACAAAATGCTTAGTATGAGAAAAGGAATTTAAAATAGCTCAATATAAATTTTATATTAATTATATGTTGAAATGATAATAGTTTTGATATATTGTGCTAAATAAAATATATTGAGATTAATTTAACCTGATTATCTTTACTTATTTTAATATATTGAAATTTAAGTTGTATATGTTGCTCACATTAGTGAGTCTGATTATATTTCTATTGGGAAGTGCTTCTCTAGGTTATTCTGCTGTGTGGGAAGCAAGAATAGTCCCAAATGCCCTAATCCTGGGAACCCTGGAAAATATTATGTTATATAGCAATAAGGACTTTGTAGATGAAATTAAGGTTACAGACCTTAAAATAGAGATTATCCTGTATTATGCAAGTGGATTATATCTAACCACATGAGCCCTTAAAAAGAGAAAACTTTCTCCAGCTTGAGTCAGAGAGACATGGCAAAAGGGGACACTGGAGTCAGGCCTTTCACCACCACCAACTTTTGTTAACAAGCCACTGACCACCATGAGGTCAGTGGAGGCCACATAGGAAGTAATAACCAAATACTCCTGTCCTTCCCACACAGGGTAGATTCCAGAGAAGTCTACTGGGGAGCCAGTAAGTAGCACCCCCTCCACGTGGGGGCCAATGAAGGTTATGTTATTAGTCTAGACTTCTACTTCCAAGTGTCAATAAGGAGGTGGCACACCCTCAATCCCTGACTGGGGCAGTATCAGAGGGAACAAGGTAAAACACAGGATTTAAAGAAGAGCCAGACACTCACAAAAAATACCCAAAATGTCCAGGTTTCAATAGAAAATTTCTTGTCATACCAATAACCAAGAAAACCTTAACTTGAATGAGAAAAGACAATCAACAGATGCCAAAACCAAGATGACACAGATGTTAGAATCATCTGACAAAAATGCTTCAACAAGAATTTACAGACACTTAAAACGAATGAATGAATAAATAATACATAAATTCCACATTGATTAAAGCTATAAATATGAAGAGCAAACATTAAAGTATTTTAGAAGAAAGCACAGAATATCTTATAATTAAAACCAAGTATGGATATCCTAAAGAAGGCCCAAAAAACAAAAAAGTAAGAAGGGAAATTTTAAAGTGTGAGTAATCTAAATATTTTCATCACATGGCAGTATAATAAATATTAAAAGAGAAATCACTTATTTGTAGATTATTTTTAATTGTTGAAACAATAAAGGATTTATATCTAGAAACCATAGACTTCCTACACATTAATATTTTAAAAACTGAAAACTGCATAAAAATTGGTATGAGATAGGAACAAGCAATTTTGAGAAGTGAATGCCAAATCAACAATAAATAAAATTTGTTCAATCTAACTAATTATCAGCAAAAAGACAATTAAAACATGACTGAAATAGTTCCCTTCCATAAGATTGTAAAACATTAAAGGGAAGCATGATATCAAGCACTGATGGTGATGCAGGATAAAATAAAAACTCAGATACACGTCTGGTGTGGATGTAATTCTCTACATATTGGAAAGTATTAGCAATGCCTAGTAAAGTTGAAGATGTACATAATCTATGACCCAGAAATTTCAGCCTGTAAAAGAAAACACTTACCTACTGGAGGAACTCGCAAATACATGCATAATAAAGGTATGTATAAGAAAGGTTATTGCAAAAAAAAAACTATAATGACAAAGAAGATAAAAGAGGGAAACGAAAAAATGACTCAACAGATAAATCTATATGAAGTGCCTTGCCTAAATTCACCTAATTGAGAAAGCTAAGAACAAAACCCCCCTTGGATTGGCACTAAATCCCTTGTGGTACACTAGAAGAGATAATTTTAATGAAATGTAATTTCCCAACGAGCTGAATTGTAGAATATAGGGACCATGTCAAATAATCCATAAGGTAGAAGTGAGTTAATGAGGACAAAATACACAGCTAAAAGAGCCTCAGACACAATAAGATTAAATGACACACACTATTCCTTTTCTATCTTTTCTGTTCTGTTTGGGAAACTCACTGATTGAATAAATAATATTGAACTCCTTGACACATTCAACTGTGCCAAGTTCTCTTGTATCTGTTCCATTTAGTCTAGTAAAGAATTAATCAGATAAATTATTCCCCATTAATGTGTTTCTTCTCAGAGGCAACATAGCATACCACCCTCTAGAACAGGGGTTCTTAATCT
The DNA here is from genome assembly GCA_029593785.1 of Cabassous unicinctus. Taxonomy (NCBI): domain Eukaryota; kingdom Metazoa; phylum Chordata; class Mammalia; order Cingulata; family Chlamyphoridae; genus Cabassous; species Cabassous unicinctus. Next base: position 7,998 of record JAQZBX010024003.1, read on the forward strand.
TTTTTCATTCCATGGACCCCTTACTAAGTCCACACTATACTGTGTAGTATTTAATAAATATATCACAACCACACCAACACGTCCCTACAAGAATAATGTTTTTTTTTTTATTTCAAGTCAAGCTCACAGACCCCTTGTTAAGAACCCCTGCTTTAGAAGATGGAAGGGAGTGACACTGATGTTGATACTTCCAGGAATCATGCCAGATGGGCTGGAGTAAGGAGGTGACTAGTGAGCAGGTGAGATCTTTTCATCTTCAGAAGCTACTATCTTTTCTCATATTATGCTTTCAAGGGGTGTATTTGTCAGCCAAAGTGGTGCTGATGCAAAATACCAGAAATCGGTTGGTTTTTATAAAGGCTATTTATTTGGGGGTAGAAGCTTACAGTTACCAGGCCATAAAGCATAAGTTACTTCTCTCACCAAAGTCTGTAGCCACGTGTTGGAGGAAGATGGCTGCTGATGTCTGTAAGGGTTCAGACTTTCTCGGTTCCTCTCTTCCCAGGGCTTGTTTCTCTCTGGGCTCAGCTGCCCTGCTCTCTCTACCAGGCCAGCTATAGACTATCAAGTGAATGGCTCGTCTCTCTTCCTGGGGCCTCTGCTGTGTTTAATCGAGCGAGCCTTCTCTCTGCTCCTCTGTGTCCTTACTTCCCGGGCTCCAGCATCCAAAACTCTAAACTTCCTTCTCTGCTGCGTGGTTTCTTTGTGAGTCCCCACCCACAAAGGGGGCGGGGACTCAACATCTTACTGACATGGCCCAATCAAAGCCTCAATCGTTATTTAATCAAGTAAAAATGAAACCTCTGAATCCAATATAATCTAATATGCCCTGAGGGACAGACCAGTTTATAAACATAATCCAATATCTATTTTTGAAATTCAAAAACAATATCAAACTGCTACAATGGGCATATACATAAGCATTTGCCTGTAACAAAAAGCTTGTGTAGGAATCTTTTGTCCTATGGAAAATAAGATCTCATGGTAGGATTCTCCGGTCTTATTGGTATAATATGTTTATCTTCCTACATGGCCTTGATAGATTATCATACCTTAATCCTGACTAATTCATTTTATTTATACTCTATGGTCAGAATACTTACTTGAAAATTACTCAATTCATTTAAAAAGTAATGAATTAATTCTTTACACCTTCCCCACTGTGTAAACTGAGATGCCATGAATCTCCAAATATATTTGCAGTCAAGACTTAATCAAGGGGCCTACTACATCTTAATATATTTCCCGATGTAAAAAAAAAAAAAAAACTCTCTGACTCTTTGAAATTCTTAAATTGCATAGCTATGTTAGAGACATCATCTGAGAAGGACTTTCCTTTTTGTTTAATGCTTCACGTATAGAAGTTAACATCGTTATGATACAATTTTAATTTAGAAACAGATGACCATTATTTCACTGTAAGGTATTTTCCAGATTTATAGAGTCATAAACCTGATGGCTTTTTAGGGCTGTTCACAATGGAGAACAATAAGGAGCATCAGTTTAATGGTAACAAATTGAAATAGTATCTTGTCTGGAAATTGTATTACTTTTTTGCAGTTCTTTTCCTTAGTGAGTCACTGAAAGTTAGGATTATCACAGATATTCTGAACTTACATTACAAGTAGCCCTTGTTGATTAGACGAGCTAAAATTCTTGAACTGCCTAACTCTCACTCGAAAGGTAAAATAGCAATTACTTCTTATTTAAGAGTGATTCTTGAAAGTCCTACACTAAGTTAGTAAGTTCAATTGGTTAAAAATAATATTACAAAAGGTAAGTACTGATCCTCTTCACATTCAAAGGGCTTTCTTCTCTTCCTAAATATTGATTCTCTAATTCAATAAACAATCTTCCAACTTAATGCCACTGATTAATTAAGGGGTAAATTAATACAAACACATATCTTCCATCTTGTTATGAATACAATACATTATTATTATTATTGATATTATTATCATTTAGGGCTAAAAATGTTTCCACTTCTGCCAAAATTTTCATATTTAAATACTAAGAGACTATATGAGCATGTCAATGTATCAATACATATTGGTCCCATTTCATTTGAAATATTATCAGCTTTCCATTATTCATGAGAATGGAAAAGCAGAGTAGTATAGATCATTCTATAGCAATTTAATGAATTTTTTTTGTATTGAGACTATATTATATGATAACTTCTGCAGCAGATATTCAACTCTTCTGACTAAGCTAAAATAAATGGATTATTTTATTTCCCAAGCACTTACAGATGTGGCAGGTTGAAAAAAGTAAAAGAGTACTACTGTAAAGGCATACTCAACAATTATACTCAAGCCTTGCTTAGAAGTTTTACCTTTCACATAAATAAAAAAGAAATAATCTGGACCCAGATTTCCTTGGTAATAATTACCATTTTTCCCATTTCAAAAAATACCCCTTGTGTTCATGTATGTGTAGTCCTCTGCTGGTTCTAGGGTGTGCAGAAAGAAATACAAGTGTCAAAATAGCATATAGTTTAGATAGGGAGCTCAGATATCTTTCCATCTTAAATTTTACTTTAGTGAGACTCTATCCCCAACATTCAAACATATTTACTCTCTCATACTATTAATAACAACTACTTCTTTGAACCTATATCAGCTTCTATCTAGAGCTCTACCTTGCTCTAGACTCGACAATCAGCTTTCGTTAGAAGCCATTTAGCCACACCGCCTCCATCTCTTTATTTGGGCTTTATTCAAATGTCCCATTCCAATGGACAGTGTTCATTTGCTTGGACACTCAGAAGCTTTTGACAGAAACATTCTCTCCATTTACTTAAAAGTCAGCTCTTGGCTTCCCTGATTCTACACCATGCTTTTACTTACATACTACTTACATGCTACTCTTTCATATTGGTTGGAATTTCTTCTATTCTTTTCACAATTAATCTCTCTAGATAAACTCATCCACTCCGATGGCTTCAATTAACATTTTTATTTCTGTGACTCCCAAATCTCCAGCCCTTGGCTCTCCCATGAGTTCCTGACTCATTTATCCAACTGTCTACAGGTATCCTCATCTTTTATGTTTCCCAATAACTTTAAAGTCATATTTAAAATTGAACTCATTTTTCTCTGCCAGATGTACTATTTTTTGGTACTTCCTCATCCACTCAGTTGTTCAAATATGGGTGATCTTAAACTCCTCACTTTCTCTCACTCCCTATATTTAATTAATTAACAAGTCTGATGGACTCTGATTCATAAGTAACTCTTAAATGTGCCCTATTCTTTTACACCTCACAGTTCATGTCATCTATGCTCGCCGTTCCAAAAGTTTACAGCTGGTCTTCTGTCTAATCTTGCCCCATCTTTAATCTATTCTCCATATTTTTTTTTTACCACAGACTACATATAAGTCATAAAGATTTTCGATCCCTTGTCATTGCCTTCATGATAATGTCCAAAATCTGTAACATATTTTGTAGATGGGAAGAAAAGGATTAGTAGCAAGTCTGCAATCCATTACCACCCTTTACCATGTGTGGTAGGGTGAATTACATATCCCCAAAACACATGCTTTTAATCTTAATCCATACCCTGGGGGTGTGAGCCCATTATAAATTGGACCTTCTAAAGATATTTTTAGTGGAGGTATGGCAAACTGACACTAGGTGGACCTTAATCCAGATTACTAGATTTATAAAGAAAGCCCATAAATCACAGAAGTCAGGAAAGGAGAGGACATTGCCATGTGACAGGAGGCAGGAAAACAAGCCAAAGAACTTCAAGGATTATGACAAGCCCCAGAGTGCCATAGATAATATCTTGATTTGGGGTTTCTTATAGCCTCAAAATTGTGAGTCAATACACTCCCATTGTTTAAGCTAATCCATTGTGTGGTATCTGTGGTAGCAGCTCTGGCAAACCAAGATACAATGGAGTGCCCTGAAAATAGAAAGAAAGATGATCTGGCCAGATTCCCTTATAAACATGTTAATGATGGATTTGCTGTCAAACACATTATTGGAGTTAACTTGTGGAAGAGTCATTATCTATGAAATGCCTTCAGTATGATGTACCAGGTCTGTATCGGATTATTTATGGTAAACCCAGGTTCTGGATTTATGGTTAAATAAGCGCTATAATTATTAGAATATACAAGGGAGTGTCATTACCTATACAACTCTCTTGCGTTTAAATGATCACATGTATCACTGAGATAATTTATCTAAATATGGACCAAAGAGCCCATCTTAATGCTGCAAGAAGGACCTACAGAGTGTATTGGTGATTCCAAACGTCTCCCTATTTTGCCTGGGCCTCGAAATTATTTGTATCCTTAATATCAGTAAAGATTGATGCTGGATAAGATTGCTGATTCTTATATGATTTGACAATATATGGCCCTTTGTGTTAACTCAGTAAGTCTTACTGCAATTTGACCAGTTTTAAACTTTTAAGCCTTATGTGATGCCTTGTAACCTATCTCAAACCCTATGCTTTAGCATTACTGATCTTCTTGAATTTATTTTTGTTCCTTTCCACGTTATTATTTTTCTTTCTTAATCTGAAATTTTCAATAAGCTGCTCCCTCACCTTGAATTCTTTTCTCCTCAATTACCTCTGTCCTTTAGTTCTCTACACTTATAATTACTTTCTAAGAGTTTGAAATCCATGAAGGGAAGAATCTTGTCTTTCTTATTCACCATTCAATCCCATAACTTAACACAGCTCATTACATAATATATAGAGAAATACACGTTGGACAAAGCTGACCAACTTTTTGGAACATATGATAATCGTTGGCCTAAAATGCCCCCTGGCAACTAAATGGATTTCAGAAAGTTCTATATTATATTTACAGCAGTATGAAAACATATAAAGAGAATACTAAATGCCTAGAGCAAAATTTTGAGAATAGAACATTTTATTTCTTTTCTTGTTTCACATTATCTGAGAGAAAATCTTTTTCCTACTCAATATATGACCTCAGGAAAGTCACATAATCATGTAAATTCCTCATCTATAAAATATGGTAATGATGTTCTTTTAAAATAATAGTTCTGTGACTTGCTTAAACTTCTCAAAAGATTGGAAAATAAACACAGTTCATATTTATTTTAAATATGGCAATAATTTAAAAAATGAAGAGATTCTATTTTCCTAAAACATTTTTCTCCATCCTTTTCTTTTATGAGAACCAAATACACAATGCTTTCCAACCATTGATTTCTAATAGGAACTACACCTGATTTTCTACAAGCTGCTTCTGGCTTTAATTTATTACTCTTCTTATTTTTACACGATATTCTGGAGGTATAACAGCAAGTTAAAAAATTCCAATATGTGTTTCTTTCTGTTAAACAATGCTGAAGGGCCTCCAAATATATTCCTGTTAATGCACAGAAAGATAGGAAATATATTAGAAATGCAAAATGTTACAACCAAACAATAATGACAATTTTTCTACCCTCCAAAAGGCATATAACTTCCATTGTAAAAAAACCTTCATGTATTATAAATTTCTGTTTGCATTACCCAAAGTTACTCTATCATCATCTATGGCCTTATATGATTACCTAAATGTATAGGATGGTCATCAGTCAATACTCCTGGAAAAATGCAATGCCTAGTGGGCTTTATGATCTTAGAAACAAGATAAAAGCCTTATGACTCAAAGAAAGCAATCAAATGCATTTCTGTAGCCACAAGCATTGTATTTACTTAAAGGATTGTGACTATAAAAGCAAATCTCTCTTACTGGAAGCTGGGACATAAGCTGTCAGAGAACAGGGTAGTAAATAGCTTTGAAATTGTTTTCTCTGCTTCATTTCAAAAGCTTAGGCCTACCAATGCTTGACCTTTTACAAATGGAATGGTTTCCTGCAGGTCTTGGTCGCTGCACTGCATACTGATGGTGGGTGTGGGTTTGATATAGTCATCAAGAATGGTAAATATGCTCATCACTAGCGCGTTCTTCTGCATCAAGAACATTTCTCATTCAGTGACATTTACTGGCTGCTTCTAAGAAAAAGTAGAATGAGTCCACATTTTTCTTCTTCCAAACATTTTCTCTGTCTCTTGACCATGCAGGCCAAGGAAAATTGTCTAATTGTCCAAAATGACGCCATATAGCTGAGTTGCCAAAGGAAAATAAAGCCAGGTGGAACAAGAAGCCATTTTACTGAGAACATCTACCTGTTATTGTCTTTGCTATTGGTAATGGAGAATATAAAAATACATTTGAGGATCACTGAGATTTACTACATTTCTTAGACTCCATTTATAGATTATATATTAATATTAGTCTCTGGTGTCAAGGTATTTGCCCTATAGGTTCAAATACACAAATACTGAAATATTTTGTCGAATGATCTATGAAAAGTTAAGTACTCATGTAACACAGTTTTTTGATATTAAAAAAAAAAACCCTGAACACATCTGAGTGACAAAGTAAAGGTTTTTAACTTTACATACAGATATGCTTTATGATATACATTATCATATTTAGAGTCTATTGTGATATAAAGCATAATAATGCTAACTTCTGAGTGCCTGTTAAGTGTAAAACACAATTTCCCAGGTCTTATGAAATGGTTAGTAAAGAAACTGGAACCAGATTTGAGCTTGGATCTTTCTGAATCCAGATCTCATGCCCTTTTTTAAAATGACAGGAATGTTTGCAACTGTATAAAATATGCCTGGAGGCACATTTTGAAACTGGAAGAGACATTCTTATGTTTTATTTCATCTGTTTTGAACTAAGAGATTAATTAGAAAAGAATTATTTTCACAAGTTAGGATCCCTCTGACCAGAACCTCAGGCAAACTTTCAGAGAGTACTAGTAATATTTAATAAGTTTTAAATGTTAATTATGTGCTAAGTTTCATGCTAAATGCTGTATATCCATTATCTCATTTAAACTTCACAACTTGTAGTATAACTCCCATTTCATAGAAAGGGAAATTGAGGATTAGAGAGCATTTTTATTCTTTCTTTCCCTTCAGAGCCATTATCTAAAATTTTCTGACCTATTTTTCTCCCTGATAGTCTGACCTCTAAAGGCTTTTCCTGGGATCCCCAGCCTCAGTCTTCTAGTTGGGTTTGGCCAATGGGAGCAATTGAGAGAGGAGAGGGTATAGGGGGAGAGATTAGGGTGTTTACTCAATTTATTATGGTTTTAAAGGGACGGCCTTCCTCTATGACCAAAAGTCACATCAGTGGTCCCACACTCTATCTCCTCCTGTCTCTGAGATGTGGTAACACCTTTCTCTCTCCTTTCCATTTCAGGTCTAAGGAGAAAATAGCTTCCTTCTGCTGTTAGCACTGTTTCTTCACCATTCCTTGTTATTTCCTTAACTCTGCACACCCTTGTTATATTCTAGGTTTTACCTTTTGGGGTATGCCAACTGTTGACTGAATATTGGAACCATGACAAACATTAAAAAGCTAAATAAATTGCCTTAAAAGCAGTCAATCAGGATGCGGCAAAGATGTAGTTCAAGTCAAGTTTGTCTGATGTCAATGCCCTTCATCACCCCGGGAATCAGCCTCACAGAGTAGGTGCAACAGAGAGGAGAACCTATCATGCCTAAACCGCTAAGAACAACTGTATTCTTTTCAGGGTGTCCTCAGTCGGGAAAAGGTGGCTCTGACACTGAGGATACTGCTGTTGAGGGAACTTGATCACAGACCATCAAAAGCAATTCAAATCCTAAAGATCTAGCCAAGCAGCAAGCTGCTAAGCAGGTAGACAAAACGTTTCAAAGTTAAAGTTAGCAGAATTACTCTGAGATTTGTTAGAGTAATTACTGCCAGTAACTTCTCCTGCCTGCCATAACCACAAATCCAAGGGGCACTGAACAATCATTTCTTGACCTCAGTTCCAGATGCTGCCCTATTATTTTATCAAGCACTCCTCCACAAAGTTTTAATTACTCTTTTCTCTCTTCAAATATGATATATTAAATTCTTACTCCATGGGCTATGCAATATGCTAGGTACAAGGCATATAAAGATGAATAAGGTTTCTTCCAATAAAGAAATCATATAATAGATATGGGATGATAAAGTCCAGAAGTTCAATAAGGTGTTACTGTAGCTACGAATGAAGCTTGTATAGACTGCAGTTGGGAAGAAAAAACAGTGAGTATAAACTTCAGTGAGTATAAACTTCACGCTTATACTTTCTCCTGACCTCACCAATCCCAGCCAAATAGCCACCTACTGATTTGCCTTTCGTGCTTAAAATTCATGACCTAAACCCTAAGTTATAAACCTTAGTTGACTACATTAGCTGGTGATTCATGTAATAATCAGCACAAATAAGACGCTGAGCTGTTTATAACTGTCCCTTAGCTTTCCAAAGTACCTCAAAATGATGACCAGAATATTTGATCAAAATTAAGATCCAAGATGTCTTATTTTCTATCTTTAAATATACATAATAATTAGTTAGACAATATTTTAAATGAGATATGCCAAATCTGAACTGTATAACAGAAGATAGAAACATTGACTCTTGCTTCACTTGAAGAGAGATGTTGCTGAATATTGCTGTTTAAGGCATTTTAATTCCACTGTAGAACATGGTTTTCTGTTTTGAAGCAGAAGGTCTGGCTTTGACTTCATCAGTCCAATATGAACACATAAGAAGAATCTTACTGTCAGGCTGATTTGATTTTCCTTTAACACGAAATAGTTAGAAATAGTTCAAAACAATGCTTTTGCCTTGGGTTCCCATCTTGCCTTCTCTTCCTATCTTTCCTTCTCATCTTCTTATCAATTACCATATTCTTTTCCTTTCCCTGCTGCCCTTTTCAACTTACCTTCCTTTCCCTTCTCGTCTTCCTTTCCTTTCCCTCCTCTTCCTTTCTCAGTCAACCATAATAGAAAGGATTATTTCAGGCAATCTTCAACAATCGATTTTAAGGTTGGTGGGTAAAATCATAGCCTGCTAATCATGGAAAACGTCCCATGAAATATTAATCAATCGAAGGAAAAAGATAATGCAAATATGATGGAGAAACCTGGCAGACACCAACATAACAAAATGAACAAGATTAACATCCCCAGTGATTGGACGATATGTTGCATGCAGAGTACTGAGAAGTTCGCAGCGTAGCAAGAGGTAGAACTACTAAGACTGCATGAAATGAATCTAGTGATGAGGAAGCAACAGATGTGCACAGGTTGAGGATCATCTAGACTGTACAGATGATCATCTAGACTCTACTACTGAAAACTCTCAAGGACTTGAAAGACAGCAAAAGGCTGAGAAACTAGAGATTAAATAAATCTGATGAGAAACGACAACTAAATGAAAACTAAACTCAATGTAAACTCCTTGGTCAGATCCTAAACAAGAAAGGAAAAAAAATATTATTAACACAGTTGGTAAAATTTGAATGGGGTCTGTTTATTAGATGGTAGTATTATATCAATGTTGATTTCTTGATTTGGATGACATATATATATACTAGTTATGTAGAAGGGTATTCATGAAATAAAATGGACATGGTGAAATATACACTGTGTGTTTGTGTTAAAGGTAAGTTGCACTCAAAACATTCAGAAACAGACTAATCATAATTCATACACACACATACACGGGAAGAGAGAGAAAGAGAGAGGAAGGTAGGGAGATTGAATGAGAGAGAGTGAGTGAGAGAACAAATATTATACATTTCTAACAAATGGGGAAGAATCTGGGTGACAGGACAAAGAGTTCTATGTACTGTCCTAGCAAGATAACAACTTTTCTATAGGTTTGAAATATTTTAAAAATAAATTATTTTTTTAAAATCCTACTGGATTCAAGTTCTATCTCCCAGCAGCACAGTTATAACAGGGACCAAATTTATCCTCTATTTTAAACAACTTGAAAAAAGGCAAAATATATGACACAATAAATTTCAGACATTTGACAGACATTAGTTATGCCTATTGATCTGAGAGGAAGAAATAAAAATGAAAATTCTCAATATTTGATGAAAACTATGGAATCACAGATACAAGAATCTCAACAAACTCCAAGCATAAGAATCCTGCATCGAGGCACATGGTAATCAAATTGATTGATATCAGTGATAAAGAGAAAAACTTTTAAAAAACAAACAGAGGAAAAAAGACATATTACATATTGAGGAAAAAAGATAAAACTTCTTATCACACACAATGCAACTCAAAAGATCTGGACCAACATCTCTAAAGTACTGAAAGAGAAAAATCTGCAAACTATAATTCCATATCTAACAGAAATTATGCTTCAAAAACAAAAGTGAAATAGACTCTTCAGATATACAATAGCTTAAAATATTCATCTTCAGCAAAACCATAAACAAATCAATATTAAAAGATCTTAAGACAAAAGCAAAGTATCAGATGGAAATCTAGGGCTACACAATGTAATAAAATATGGTAAATATGTGGATAAATATAAAATAAATTTTAATGTCTTGAATTATCTTCAAAAAAATAATTAACTGTTTAAAGCAACAATAGTAATAGAGTGTTTTGGGGTTGGTGGTTATTACAATGTATGACAATAGCCCAAAGACCATGAAGGGAGGAAATGGAAGTGCACCATTATAATTTTCTTATCATATTTATAAAATGTTATCATTTTAGTTCACATTAGGCTGTTATAAAGTTCTATATTATACATTCTAAAGCAACCACTAAAAATAAAAGAATTAACAGAGTTATTCAAACTAAAAAGCCAAAAATGGAGATAAAATAGTATCATAAAAGATCATTAATAATACAGAAAAAGGAAAAAGAAGGAAGCAAAAACAGCTAGGACAAGCAGAAAATAGATAGTAAGATGTTTAATTTAAACTCAACCATATCAAAATCATATTAAATATAAATGATCTAAACACCTTGATTAAAAGGCAAAAATTGCCAGATTGGATAAAAAATGGAATGCAACTATATGTTCAATGTCATGAAGAAATATAAAAACCAATAACTACAAGCATGGTGAGTACAGATCAAATTGAGGAATAATTCCAGAGTTCAAACCATTCATATGTTCACCGGTATTACAAGGAATTTTTTGGTAGATGTGTGTGTATGTGTACGTGTATCCATCCCTGGATATAAGACATCAAGACCTAGGAAGAAAAATTGAACAGAATCCTTCCCTATCATCTTATTTCTCTCTATCAAAATTTTATCCTTCTTAAAGGCCCACCTCAATTGATACAATTTCAAGAAAAGTTTCTCATTATGTGAGGATGGAGAGCACAAAGGAGGGCTGATTTAGAAAATATCCTATGAATGTGAAGAAGTCAGAAATATAAAAGAGTTGACCATATCACTGTTTCACTGTTTCAAGAATTCAGGTACTCAGAATTCAGCCTTTACAGAGCACATTGCACTTTAAGTCATTTGTATTTACATCAGTAGACTCAGTAACGTAGAATTTTTAAAATGATTGTTCATCAGTATTGTCCAATAATACAAGAAATCAAATACAAATGCATGATGGTATTTGGTAATTATTGAAACTGAATCTTAGTGAAATAGAAGGTTTCAATTTTCAAGAATACTATTTGGTGTCATTAATATGGTTGATAATTTCTTAATTTCACATATATGGAAATATTGCTCTAAATTAATGGAATTTTATCTAAAGTAAAAAAGAAGAAAACTTACTAGACTATAATTTTTCTGACACACTATAAACTCAGGAAAAAATGTAACTGTGTCCATTTCAGTAAGAGTGCATTTGGTGGCAAGTAATAAATAATTCAACTAAAAGCAAATTAAAAAATAGTTCAATGTTTCCAACATAATCAGAAGTCTAGAGCAGGGAAATTGCAGGAATCAGTTCAGATACTCAAAAAGGCCGTCAAGTTTTCATGTTCTTTTCCTCCTTGGCATATTGGCTTTGCATCCTTACATGTTTTACCCTATTTACAAGACGGCTGACACAGCCATCATCATTATTAAAACAAACAATCTTCACAGACATTCTACATCAGACTTATTATTATATATTATTACTAAATCTAGTTTCATGGCCACCCATAACAGCAAAGAGACTGGGAAAGTGAATATCTAGCTTATCAACCTCTAAAGAGAAAGGTGAATAAGGAAGGAACAAAAAGCAAATGGCTGTTGGGTCAGTCAACCAACAGTATCAGACATTGTATCTTATTTGTCTTATGTCCCTTGAATGTAGGCAAACCATTGCCTGACATATAATTGGCATTCATTAAGTGTTCTTTTTCATTCTGCATGAAGACTAAATGTATTTACCTTTTAACTAGAAAAACATTACTGTACTGTTACTATGCCTACTGCTGAATACAACTTTATGGGATGTTTTCTACATAACAAGTGTTTTCTAAGCACCTTGCATTATTAAATCATTTAATTCCCCCCAAAATTTTAACAGCTAATTAACATTATCATCCCAAATTTACAGAGTAAACCTGGACAAGTAGTAAGAATTTTATCTGCTTTAGGTCATTTTTCCCACATATTTATTCTTCCAAGTTTTTCATTACATACATAATTTTGCAGAAGAATTATTATATTCCTTTAATAAATATTTACTAAATACTACTATATTCTTGGCATTTTCCTTCCTCTCTTTTTTTCTCCTTCCTTTCTTGAGGAAAAATTCTCTCAATTAAGTAGTCTTATTCAGACACTATTCTATTGCTTAACTGATATAGAAGACTCAATTTGAGTAGCTCCCTCACTCTCAACAATGATCTCCAGTAGCCATATCTGTTTAATGACACACTTATACCCTGGCCATCTCTAATTAATTGGCAATATACCAATCAGTTTCTCTCTCCCAGGAATTTGAAACTCAGGCAGAAATTCATAGAGGATAAAATTCTCTGAGTGATATTAACAGCAATGTTCTAGAAAGAAAAGCCACAAATTCATGCTGTTGAGCTCCCTTCAGCTGCTCTCAAAGCTTGCTTTCCAAATTATAGTCCAGATCTTTTTTCAGGTGAGGGGAGAAGGGTTGCTTTGACATCCTTCAAAAAATGTCTTATTCTGCCTAAGAAGCCAGTTAGTTTATAATGCTTTTACCATAGTACTTACAGCTACAGTCTTTTTTGCCTACCCTGAATGCTCAAATCTGGATTGTAAATAATCATTTGGTACAGATACTTCTCTTAAACAATTATTGAAGCAACTATTTTATTCAAAAGTGAGTAAGAACAAAGAATGTCTTGAAACCAAAGTAGGAAAATAAGCTACAATTGTTTTCCAAAAAGTCAATTTAAACATATTTAAACCACAAATACTATCTATGCATAATTCCATGTGTTTCAGTTGTGAAATACACATCTCTACTGAAAGAAAGAAACTTGGATTTAGGAAACTCAAATAGAAATTTCTCAGCCCTACCTAATTTTTGTTGTTGTCATTATTAAATATCTACCTCCCATTCTCTAATGGTCACCATGCCAGTTCACATGGTCTCATTTGTTCCTGGAATCTGAGTTGACAGGTCAACTGCCAAGAACGCAACTAGCTTTGTTTTCTGTAATTACTATAAGTTCAGAATTTAAAGTCATTTTAAAGTTGTCTTTTAAGTTATCGTTTTTATAGTTGTAAAAATTTCGTTTCCTAATATTACTACAAAAACTTGTAAACATGTGAGAAATCAAGAGTTTTCTCATTAAGCTTTAATATTTTCTCTAAAATAATCTACCGCTGAAGCATACTAAAATCAGTTACTCCAATGGATGTGATGATACAGAATTCCCTATCAGTGAGGAAAAAAGAAGTCCAAGCTAGTTGCTGCTTTAAGAAATTTACCTATAGTTATTTTTTTTTCCCACATAAAGGAATAGCCAAATAGTCTTAAGCAGCTGTGGCTAAAACAATCTACTTCTTCTCTTACTGATTTTATTCTTTTTTAATTCTTTCTGTAATGCTTTAATCCCAACTCTATGCATTCTTACACAAATGAATTAAACAAAAGAACAGTGTGTTCTCAAAAAAGTCATAAAAATTATAATATTTAACTCAAAGCTCTGCGCCTCACCACAGCTATGCTTATGCAAGGAATAGAGAAAGGGGCATGGGCTACTCTTTTCCATCTTACCTTTATCTTTATGTCTTCCTTGCACTTACCCTCTAGGATTGAGGCCATGAACAGACAAAAGAGGAGGCACCTCCTTATGTGACTTCCCTAGGCAAGGCTGCTACCCTCTTTCTGCTGGTCTTCACAGCTAGCAAATTGTCTATGATTTAGCATGCATGGTGAAAGCCCTGCAGGCTCTGTTGTTGAGGGGCTTCATCCCAAGCAGATTCTCTAGGTATTTATGGCCCTTTGGGAAACAATTTCTTCTTCCTGATGGTCTCCATGGGCAACATCAAACTGCTTTCTTCTGTGGCACCCATCTTGACTCCCAGCTCAGGCTCCAATCTCATTTGTTCTCTACAGAGCCAACTCTGAGGCCTGTGGAAATGAACAAGACGCCTCTTCTGTACTGCTTCAGAACTGGTAAATCAAAGGGATTATCCTTTCCCCTCTCTTCCTGATCATACCATTAAGCATTTCATTCCCATGCTCTCCCTTCCCCTCCCTCAGTAACAGGGAAGTAGGTCAATAGGACCAGAATAAACAGATTCCCAAATAGGAATAACAAGTAGGCCTCTGGTTTGTGCAGAAATCCTCCTTCTCTTAGCATTGAGGAGAGAGAATGAATCAAGTACCACTTCCCTTCCCCTTTGACAATCATCCATCCGTGCTCCTACTCATGCCTATTCCTTTATCTTTCAAGGAAAGCAGACACATATTTCAGCTTCTCTTACTTCGGCTGGAAACATGGTAATTTAATGCCAAGAACCATGCCATCTTTGAACTTGTCCCTGGGGAATCTATTAAACTTTTCACTGGGATCTATTTCTATAATAATTTCTGTACCAGAAAGTAATCTCTTGTGGCAGAAAACCATATCAATCATTATTTCCCACCACACCACTCCATAAGGTGAGGGAAATGCAAGAACTCTTACTTACACTGGGTTTGGAAGGGCATCACCTAATGTTCCTTGCTGTGTGGGTAAGGCTAGGAGAGGTTTCCTATGTGAAAGAGTGTTTACTGAGCAGAGTCTTACAGGATGAATAGGTGTTAGAGTGAAGAGAAGAGTGAAAGTCTAGGAAGAAATGTCAACAGGAGGGTGTGAGTGGAATGAGAATCAGATGGGGTATACAAGGAACTGCAAGCAGTTCAGTATCTCTACAGAATATATCAACGGTTTCCAAGCTGCAGGATCCAAATCATGTTTGAAAACTTTGTAAATCTTGTGACTCAAGAGGTTGCAAGAGGTGTGCATGGACAGGTCACAGAGATCCATACAAGTCATTTAGAAGAGCTTCAATTGTATCTTGTTGAGATTCCTTCTTTATAAGTCCAGGTTGCAAAACTGAATCAACCACACTTTTTACCCTGAAAGACTAACTGTTCATTGCTTAAAAGATTAAATTATAGTCTATTGATAGTGTTTAGAATCCTGGTTAAAAACCTAAGTGCTCAAAATTTTCATATACTCTTTGATCTTAGCCATCAAACTGCTATAGAGATGTCTTGCTATTTTCAATATGTAAAGTGAGAGCTCCAAAATCAGTATGTCTTAAAGCCAAATGTCACGTAATTAAATTGGGAAATACGCTGGCCACTGGGATCATAAGTGGTACCCTTGATGCTACCAGAAAACTTTTTTTCACCCTCTTAATAAGAAACAACCACCCTAAATGCACTATCTGGAAAACTCCTGTGATTGTTGGCTT
Organism: Cabassous unicinctus; assembly: GCA_029593785.1. Classification (NCBI taxonomy): domain Eukaryota; kingdom Metazoa; phylum Chordata; class Mammalia; order Cingulata; family Chlamyphoridae; genus Cabassous; species Cabassous unicinctus. Next base: position 23,739 of record JAQZBX010024003.1, read on the forward strand.
AGCAGTCCCAAAATGTTCCTTAGTTTGTTCTGTGTTATAGATTTCTTTTTTGTTGTAGAGCCAACAACTGAAAATGCTCTGCCACAGTGGTTAAAAAGAAAGAAATCAAGGACAGGAATATACAAAAGCATAATCAATTCCAAAAGATTCTTGAAGTTCACCAAAATCAATAAAATTAAAAGTAGCCAAACAGTAAACTGAAGCCAGAGTAAAATGCTCTATAATTTCCTGCATTATTAGCCTTAATTTTAAAGTCAAAATTATATCCCTGAAATTGGCCAGAATATAGATCATAAACCCCAAAATTCAAATGCTTAGAGCTAGAAAGCAGGCAGCTTTAATGTTATTGTCATGGCATTCTTCACAATGATGCTTCATTCAGCCAGACATAAAGAAGGCTTTACTCAACTACAAGGCACAGTTCAATTCAATTCCTCACTCTTTAGACCACATGATAGAAAAGATTGATATAATGATATTCTATCCAGTTGGCATTGAGAAAGCAATTGCTAAATGAAATGAAGAAAAAATAACATGGACATATGTTTCTTACATTAAATATTTGAATTTAAAATTAGTAGCAACTCTTGTCAGAAAACTGTGAAATGTGCATTTTAAGTCAATTAACTTTTGGAAATACTTATAACTTAGTGATATGATTCATATATATATAAATTTGTGTGTATATATGTATATATGTATCAAATATATATAAAATGTGTGTATGCATATATGCAAATATATGTATAAATATATGTAAATTCACTGAAAACATTGAAAGTGTGATAAAAAAAGGCTATTAGAAACTTAAAATTTGTCATAACTCAGTAAAATAGTGTTCTCGGAGGGAATTCAACAATAACAAGAAGAGTTATTGTTTGAAGGCTATATAAAGGGCAATCAACATACATTACCCACAGCAGTTGAAATTTATTACAAAAAAATTCTCAAGAAATGCAGATAAATAGCTATATGTATTATACACCCAATTACTCAAGAAAGAGGTAAAGTTGGTTTCTGGGGCTTTAGTTTCTTAAATTAGGATTTCAGTATATGATATAGTCAGATTACATTTGACAATGTTGAAAACATTATAGGTTGGTATTGAAAAAAATGATTAAACTGCAAATAAAAACAGATTTTATTTTAGTTATATTCTTAGCTCTCTTCTACCCATTTGTAGTTTGTCTCAAGAATCAAAGTTCTCAATCAGTATTTGGAGAGTATAAATATTTTCCATAGGAAAATATTAAACCCTCAAATTGAATCCTCAGGTGTGTCCTAATATGAGTACTTGAATTTTTAAAATTAACAAGTCCATGGACAGAAATCGAAAAACCCTTCTCTATTAATTAATTGTCTAAGAAACTCAGAGAAGAGAGAACAGAACTTCTCTCTATGTATCATGTAGGTATATGGGCTCAGAGTTCCAGAGAAAAAGATAATACTTTACGTACCTAGTGTAGACTAGCTCAGTTTGTTTTTTTGTTTTTTTAAAATGAACTGTTTTTATTTGCTCCAATCTTTTCTTAACTTTATTTTTAAAGAAGTTTTAGATTACAGAAAATTTACATAGAAAATATAGGGAATTCCCACATAGCTCACCCCCTCCCCTTCCCACACTTTTCCCCTATTAATAACATCTTACATTAGTATGGTACATTTGCTACAATTGTGAACAAATATTTGGAGCATTGCTACTAACTATGGTCTATAGATTACATTATGGCTTACACATTGCACTGCATAATTTTATAGGTTTTGACAATTTGTATAATGGCCTGTATCCGTCATTGCATTATCATGCAGAACAATCCCAATGCCTTAAAAATGCCCCATGTTCCACCTATTCTCCCCTCCACCTCCCTTTTAGAAACTCTGGTGATCACTATCTTTATATCACGTTACAAGTTCTTCGGTTACTACAATAATAATGTCTACTTTGGTCCATGGTTGCATTCCTCCCTTATGTTTGGTCATTCCTCAATCTTGAGGATTTGGGGATGGGGATGCCTGCTTTGCTTCAGATTGAGAGGGGGCTTAGATCTTATGGAGCAAATGGAGGGAATTGTTTTGCTTGCAGTTTTAGATACTCTGCTTTTTGGGGATGGGGGTTGTTCCTCATCCTCACTTTGTTAGTTGTCCTGGACAAGTCAGATGAACTGTAGAGTAGGTATTGGCTGCAACTCTGCTGAGATTCAGCATATGAAGAGACTAAAGATTTAAGTCTCTGGCACATATATTTAATAGGTATAGTATAATTACAGGTTAAAATAAAAGGGGTAGAACAGTCAAGTGTCCGGAAATTATAACTAACTCTATTACATTGGGGAAAGAGGTTATCGTTTATTACAAGGTAAGGCCCACCCTTGGGCACTGGTTTCATAGGGTTGTGCACCTTGCCTATAGTGTCCAGATTTCTCTAGAGCTCCCAGGAGCACCTCTGTTTAAAGCTTTGTTTACTGTGGCAGTCAGTGAGATCCTGCTGAGACGTGCATAAGCATAACATCTGGAATGACCACCTCCAGACTCACTCTGAAATATCTCTTAGCCATAAAAAATCTTTTGTATTTAATGTAAACCCCTTTTGATCAATATCTTTTTCCAAAGGCATTGCTTGTTGGCTGTTGGTATTAATCCCTTGGTGCCAGGGAGGCTAATCTCCAGGAGTCATGTTCCAAGCCACGGGGGTGGGGTGGGGGAAGGTAGTGCCTTTATATGCTGAGTTTGGCTTAGAGAGAGGCCACATTTGAGCAACAAGGAGGCTTGCAGGAGGTAACTCTTAGGCAATATATATTACTAGGCTAAGTTTCAATTTCACAAGAACAAGGTTCATAAGTATAAGCATCAATATCAAGGGCCTGGTGTAATGATCTATCCTCCTTTGCTAGGCACTGTCCATGTACTCTAGAGATTCTTGTCACTCTATTAAAGAATGTAGCAGGACTCCCCAGAATGGGAATTCAATTTTCTGTGGGTTATTGTGTGGGTCTCCACCCACCAAGACACCACCTCATGACCACATGAATACATTCATATTCCATAGAGGCATGCCCCAGGAGCACCCTTCCCCACACAACCTCCCACCACAGCCATCCTGCACCAGTGATGCTCCCCTGCCACAGGTGGCAAAAGAACACCCCCACAACTGTAGACTCAACCATAGTTCTCAACCTCCCTAGATTTCACCTTTTTCTTCCCCCAGCTCTCTGAATAGCTCACCCCACCCCCTCAAACACCAGTCACACTCCCATTCCAGCATAGTTGACCCCACTCACATCGCTCCACCACCATCAACCCCCTGTTGCTAAACAACTCCTATGCACCTTATCATAGATTCTGCCCAGATTGAGTATCGGCTCACCACTCTTTACTCCCTTTCTATTTCCTGGTAATCTATCTTCCAAACTCTACCTCTGTGAGTCTGCTCAATATCCTTAGTTCATATTAGTGAGAAAATGTAGTATTTGTTCTTACTTCACTCAACAGAAGGTATTTGAGTCATCCATGTTGTCATGTGTCAACACTTTATTCCTTCTTAAAGCTGAGTAACATTCCATCGTATGTACAACATTTTGCTTATCCATTCATTCACAGATGGACACTTGGGTTGTTTCCAACGTTTGGCAATTGTGAATAATGAATCGATGAACATTGATGTGCATCTATCTGTTCTCCTCCCTGCTTTCAATTCTTCTGGGTATATTCCTAGTAGTGGGATGGCCAGATCATATGGCAATTCTATACTTAGCTTCCTGAGGAACCACCAAACAGTTCTCCACAGTGGCTGTACCATTCTACATTCCCACCAGCAGTGGATGGGGGTTCCTATTTCTCCACATCCTCTCCAACACTTGTAGTTTTATATTTTGTTAACAGCAGCCAGTCTAATAGGTGTAAGAGGATACCTCATTGTAGTTTTGATTTGCATTTCCCTATTATCTAGTGATGTTGGACTTATTTTGCATGAATTATATTTACATATTAGTATTTACCTATAATTTTAAAAATAACTCCTTACATAATTTATTTATATTTTGCCTAGCATATACACTCAGTAAATATATCCCCATTTTTAAAATTTAAATTTTATCTATATTTTGTCATGTCATTTTCAGTATTTATTATTATATTTATAATTATTAATATTTTCTTTAAGACTTCCTTTATGGATTTATAACTTAGACTCCATAATTTATCTAAAGACCTGATAAATTGTTTCAATATTAAATTCTATTTTCTCAATTATCTTGTTCCATGTAATATACTGGTGTCATGCACAGTAAATGTAAGATAGCAAATTAGTCACAAGCATTTGAAACACTTCAATAAGAAAACCATTTTTACCAAATATTTTCTGGAGCACATAAAAGTTAGAAAGAAAAAAGTTTGTGCAATCTTTAAATTGAGATTATGATTTTAGAAGTTTACATAGCACTCCAGTTTTCAGCCACTTTCTATATATCAGGAGTTTTATTTTTAAGAACAAACTGAAATATTAAATGAACAATGTTGAAATTGAAGTTGCAATTCAATGTTCACATATTTGGTCCTCTCTATCAGTTTTTCTGCCCACATAACCCATCAGTACAATTGGGAAAGTTCAATAACACTAGGGATATTAGAGAAGGAATCCATTGCTACTCTGGTGGGGAATGTGTGTGAGGTAAGAGAAAACTTGGCTCTAACATCAACTAGCTTTCATGCATCATGCCCAGAGTAAAAGCCTGAAGAGATAGTGAACAAAGAAAATCCTATTTCTCCTTGGTCTTTCCCCAGACTTGCAGAACTCATTTAGAATCCTCTAATTTAGGATTGTTGAGGCAGACGAAATGAAACCCAAGCGGCACTCTTGAGGGGATGGATGAATGAAGTTTTATTATGCGCAGGCCCAGAGGAGAATTCAGTCTCCAAATTCTGAGCGCCGCCATGTCTTGATTTTCATAAGTTTATATAGGAACTCTAAGCGGAACTCTAAGCAGGCAAATTCCTAAGCAAGAGGGCAGGGAAGGTTACAAAAGCAAAAGAGCAAGGTTAGCTTATTTTCCTAAAGCACAGGGCTATTAGGAGGAAAAGAGCCATTATCTGTTTAGAGTTGTAAATTTCAGTTCAAAGGGGCAGGCAGGGAATGCTTATCTTCCTAACAATGCGGATTCCATGGAGAAAAAGGGAAGGAGGGGAGAAAGGGACTGAGGGGAGTTTATTTTCCTAAAGCTATGGGTTTCTGCTGAGGGGGGTTAGGGTCCCAGCACTTCCCTTATCATTTTCCCCTTTTGATCCCTTATAATTCTTTATGGGGCATCATCTGCTAACATGGGGATTTTTCTATAGTCCCCAAGGGCTGATATTTAACACGAGGCATTACTTGGTGTTTTAAGGTGTTTAAGCAGGAAGTGATGTATTGTGTTAGGTATCATAGAACGCATGGCCCCAAAGTTAAAAGGAAAAAGACTGAGGCTATTACTGGCATAAATGGTAAAATCCAGGAGAGGAGATACTGAAAGTAGTTCCTGTTGGCAGATGCCTGGTATACTCGGTTTAAGTGGTCTTTGGCTCGTTCCTTTAGTAGGGCCACTTTGTCCATAACCATCCCTGAGGAGTTTGCATAGAAACAGCATTCTTCCCCCGGGGCCTGGCAGATCTCCCCAGAACTTGCGGTGAGCAAGTCTAATCCTCACCTGTTTTGTAAAACCATTTCTGCCAATGAGTCTATCTGGTCTTGTAACCCATTGAGAGTCCCCAATATTTCTTCGAGGTCATTTGATGTTTCCTGTGCTAGTGTTTGTAAGCTCTCCTGACCAACTGCGAGTGAGGCCCCCACTACTGCTGTGCTCCCAACTACTCCTAGTCCTAAGAGTATTGGTATTACCTGTATTGCTCGTTTGGCTCGGGAGAGCTCTCCAAGCAATTCATCTCCATATACCGAGAATGATGGTACTGGCCAAGCCAGGTAGCAGATGTCCTGGCCATCCTGGGGTAGGCACCGGTAGGCGTTGGTGCCACAGACCCAGATGTTGGAATTTGCGGCACATCGGTCAGGCTTCTTGAGTGGGCGGGTGGTGTTACAGTTGGTGCTTCCAAGAGGGAGGATGGTTGAAGGAGACCTGGTAGTTATGTTTTTACAGTTAGCCAGTTTTCTTGGGGGTTTGGTTATGCAGACTGGGAGGGGCCTGGTTCCTGCCACAGAGCTGTCATGGGTCAGGAGGGTTACGTTCCAGGGATCAGGTACGGGGAAGATGGTTAGACTGGAGGAAGTGCATAGCCAGCAGGAGGCAGCTATGTTGGGCCAAGATTCATTTAGGAGTTGGTGGAAATTTCGAACCTGGTTCAAAAGGACGTTGCGGGGGGGGCTGTTCTAACTTTGGCTTTTAGCGTCTGGGTGGCTTTACTGATATTTTTCATCAGGGTTTTCTCTGGGGCCTGAGTTACTGGGATCAGTTGGACCAGTATGAAGTCCCCGGGTCTGGCCCCGATGGGTCATATATTCCGATTCCTAGTTTTAGTCTTGTTTGGGCCTTTAAAAAGGTATTTTCTGATCCCGTGGTTATATTTAATAAGGTGAGTTTTACAGGGTCACAGGTTTCTATGCCACACCCTGCCAGGCTGGGGATTTTCTGTAGGAGATATGGAGAAGTCGGTGGGACTCCCTTCCAGGGAGTGGTGGCACGCTCCAAGAGCGGCAGAATCCTCCGCTCTTTTGGGGGTTTCGGCAGAGGTATTTATAATAATT
>JAQZBX010024004.1:0-30448 GCA_029593785.1 Cabassous unicinctus
TGAGGAGAAATAAGCAACAAACCCTGATGTGGTTGCTGGTAGGTAACGTGTGTGTGTTAGAATCTACTGGCTCCCTAAGCAATTCAGCTCCCTAGAGAGAAATCTTCTTAAACATCACTGTGCAAACAGTCCCCTTTCCTTTCTCACTCTCCTTTTTTGGATCTCGCTGGGGGTCAGAGGAAGGTCTTTAGAGAGTGTTTTCTTTTTTCAAATGTAAAGTGTTTTGTACGAGGCAGAGGGTGACTGCAGTGGGGAGGCCCTGCTCCTCCCAAATTGTTTTTGATTCTGGATTCGGAGCAGAGAGCTGGTGTTTACCACAGGCGGGAGGCTGCCTCCCATCAAAGCCCTTCTCCACAGATGCCCGGGAAGGCCTGCATTCCTTTCTGGCAGCATGGCCCCACGTGCTCCTCCCTCCCCGCGCCCATGCTTTACCTGGGAGGCAGAGTGCCATCAATCTCAAGACATTCCAGGTTCCTCTGCCCTCCTGGGGACGCAGCTCTGCAGAGGAACCAAAAGGCCTGTGCTCTGCTGAGCAGGAGGGGACACCCTGCTGCTGGAGAGAGCTGGGGTCATGCAGAAACGATGTGTGCGTGGACTGGAGTTGTCCTGGACCGCAGAGGAGGGAAGCATCTCTGGGTGTGTTTGACACACACGGAGACTTATGGCCAGCTGGAGAATTCTCCACACTAACATTCTCCTAATGAGAAGCCCCTGCCAAGACCACCACCAAACTGTGTTCAGAGACAGTTGTTCCCCCCAGACGTTGGAAAAATGATCAGTGTTTGAGGGTCCTAAAGACTTTAGTCTAATTCACACGAGGGTCAGGTTTAAGACTTGAATGTGGACTGAAGGTTTGCAGCACTGAATACCTGTGGCCCTTAAGGAGCTCGCCCTCACTGAGCAGCTTCGGGCGTTGCCATCAGAGTTTCCACAGGACCAGAGAGACCAGCGTCTAGCCACGTGTGCAGATGGCAAAGCAGAGGCAATGATTAAGATGTGGATAAACCTCCCTCCACTTTTATGTGCTCACCCTTTTGACAAATGTCACTAACATCTTATGTGCTCTGGGCCTTGTACCAAGGGGAGGGAGTGGAGGGGTGTCAGGGCAGAGTGGTGAAAAGTGCAGCTCACCCCTTCCCCAAGTCACAAAACTCCAAACCCCATTGAGGCAAAAGGAGACACTAGGACTCCTAGAGCAGGGGTCTCACAATCACCTGGGGGGGGGGTGTTACAACACAGACTGCTGCCCAGCCCCCAGAGTTTCTGCCTCAGTAGAGCTTGGGGTGGGGTGCCAAGAATTTGCATTGCTAACAAGTTCCCCAGGGAGGTCGAAGCTAATGGTGCATGGACCACACATTGAGAAACACTAATTACTGGTAATACACTGAGGCCCTTCAGCAGCCAGTAATGGGTCCACTGTATCACTAATTAATGAGGTAGAGCATTGGTCCACACCGGGAACAGCACAAAGTCCTGGGGAACCTACCCACCTTAAGGGAAGTCCACACTGCAGTCAGTACTATTGTGCCTTGCTTCACTTGTGCTAGAATAGATACCTGCGTGTTCATTTGTAATTCAGGTTTCAAACTTGGCATGAAATATCCTCACTATGTCACAATGTAAAAGCTACAAATTAGATAATATATACTGTGCCAGGCACTTTTTTAATACATTATTTTATTTAATTCTCACAGCTATTCTGTGTAGTAGTAACACTAACATCTAATATTTAAATAGCCCTGATTCTGTGCCAGGTATTCTTCTAAATGCTTTAGATCAGGGGTCAGCAAACTACTACTTATAGACTCACCACTTGTTTTGGTAAATAAAGTTTTATTGGAACACAGCCACACACATTCATCTACATATCATTTATGGCTGCTTTCACACAAACATAGCAGAGCTGAGTAGTTGCAAGAGATCAGGCAGCCCGTGAAGTCTAAAATATTTTCTGCCTGGTCATTTACAGAAAAAGTTTACCAACCCTCGCTTTAGAATTATTAACTTACTTATTCCCCCTGGCAATTTTACAGGTAAGAGTTATTTTTATCCCCATTTTACAGATGGAGAAACTACAGCACAGAGAGGTTAACTAATTTGCACAAGTCACGCAGCTTGTAAGTGGAAGAGCAGGGGTTCCAACCTGGCCATTCCGTTTCCAAGGTCACTTCGCCTCACCATTACTCTCAACTGCCTCTTTTGCAAAAGTAATTAATAACTTGGCCAAGATGTCCCCTAGAACAAGTGGTAATTTCAGAATTCAATCTGTTTGACTCCAAAGCTGTGCTCATGACTCCAACAGCATCTGACAGCTTCAGGACAAGCCAACCTCAAATAAATCAATTAAATTACTTGGCTACTCAGTGTAGGAGAAATTTAAACTTTTAAAAACATTTCTAATAAGTTGATTTGCATATGAAAGGGACGAATGAATTTAGCCAGAGGGAAGCCCAGTGGTGCAGAGCTTGGGTGACCCCTGTCCTGATTTTCCCCAGACAGTACCATTTGTCGCAGTTTAAATGATAAGTGTTTAAATAATGTTACCCTACAATTGGTTAGAATTCTAAGTTGAATTTTAAAAGGCAAGGAAAATAAAGGAAGAACAACCTGAACAAATCCCCCCCCCACCAATCCTTTCAGCATGCATTTTACAGCCTCTCTCCTCTAAAGAGTCATGAGGAGTTGGCCATTTAACGAGGAATTTCCCATCCTGAGCTTCAAGGTAAGGTTTCCAAATCCTGAGAGAAGCCCAGGGGTGGCTTCCAGCCTTGAGTGCCAAATGGCATTGAGTGACATCATTCGAATCCGTGAGACTCCCAGGCTGCCAAAGAGGTGGTCATTGTACCTTGCAAAGGAATGCCATGCACCCATCCCAAAGGCCTCAGGCATCCATCCCAAAAGGCAATGAACTTGAACTAAACAAGCCTCCTCATTGGCTGCTGCTGTTGATGTTGTAAAACGCTCTGCCCAATGGCTTCGGGCCTGAGTAAATGTTGGCTTGGCTGACCTGGTCCTCTAAAATGAATTGGGCACGTCTACGGTGCAGGGATGCCAGCGCTTCCATTAATGGGGAAGGTATGCAGGGGCAGCAGAGAGGGCCCTCAGCACAGGACAGATGCAAACAGGGATTCATCTCAAAACGCAGGGAGGAAGGGATAAAGAAGGAGAAGGCAAATGTTGAAGTCCTTGGGGATGAGCTGCTTAGCAAACCCATGATGCCTGCAATGCCACCTTAGGAAAGAGCATTGGATGCCACTGACCAAGTGTGAGCATGTGGACACATCTATAACATCCACAAGCCTCAGCCTACCCATTTGCAAAATGGAGTTAATGCTCCACTTTGCTCCTGGTAACTACAAGGAATTGCTGTAAGGATCAAATGACGGGATGTAGAAGATATAAAGAAAACTTTGCACAGTTTAAAGTCCTATAGGAATATGCAGTATAAACCCACAGCAGCAGTTGGGGGTTGGGGTGGTAAAGGTAGGGATACAAATCAAAGAGGGCTTCAGCTTTAAGTACAATGCTTTAATATTGTTTTGGGGTGATGAATCCATATATAATTTCTATCATTTTTAAATGCATAAACTTACGCAAAATATACACAAATAAGCATATTCAAAGAGTTGCAATTTAGACGATGAAAACACACAATGCTATTCTTTTCCCTGTTTGCACATGCAAACCTGCCTTGTGGGGACAATTCTTCCCCACCTCTTGGGAAAAATCTTGAGATGGTCCCATAAATTTTTTGGTCTATCTCAGACCACAAAAACTCCACTGGTCACTTTCAGCCTCAGAACTTGTTTCATTTTGGTGACTAGTGCGTAATTCCATGTAGTAGTCAAATCTCCATTTAAAACATCACTTCTCCCCAGCTCAGGCTGCCTCAAGTGGAATCTGTCTTAGAGGGAGAAGATGCAGATCCTTCATTTCCCTGGTCTTGCTCATATCTTCCTGCCCCGAACTGCTCACCAGATTTCTGGGCCATGCAGGCCTGGGTGGTATTAAGGGCAAGAAAGGTCCTTCTTGTCCGGCACCGGTTTTCTCTGGCATGGCCATGTTTAAAGCCAGCCCTTTCTTGGGGGTTTGGGGGGGTCTGAGTTGTTGGGTGATTCGTCCATCCCTGGAATCTCTCCTCTCCAGTTCCTTTAGCACAGGCCAGAGCCTCCACACCGGCTGCTCAGAGCTCTTCCCTCATCCACTGGCAGGGTTTGCCCAAAGCCGAGTCTCTCTGTTGGAGTCCCTAACCCCTCCAGGTGGCACTCTTCCCTGAATGACATACATCTGGTCCAAAGGAAACAAATCCTGGGAGTGTGGGCTGCGACCAGAGCAGCCACCTCACCCCATGCCTATCAGAGCAGGCAGCCGGCCACAGCCTTTGGGCTTTTCCAGCTCTGGTTCCACATCTGACCGCTAGGTCCCCAAAGTCTCCAAGGGATCTAGGCCAAGACCTCATGGTGGGGAGCTTGAAGCCCCATGCATTTGGCTGGAGGAGAAGGGGAAGCACCCCCACCTATCATGGGGGTGGGACGATGCAGTGAGGTAAGACTCTGGGCAATTCTCTCCAAGGATTTTCCTCCTACTTTCCATCTTCCAACTTCTCCACTTTTAACCCTTTTATACCCTCCAATGAGGCGTTAGAAGTTTCACAACCCATCCTCACCTATCTCCTTTGCACACCCTGCACAGATGATCTAGTAAATTTTTTTAAGTATTATATATTAATATGCATCTCTTTCTGCACAGGAATAGCTCTGGTCCGAAGACAACAGGTATCAAATACTATTGGGCTCTTTGCTTAGTTAAACAGAAAGAATTCACTCACAATATTCTGTTTTAAGTAGAAAAAGGACTCGAATCAAATATGCTATGTATTAATGGTAGTTAATTCCAAGGGCTGGAACTATTGTACTTCTCTATATTTAAAATATATATAATTTTAAAAGGAAAATAACTTACTGTTCTTACTAAAAGATGAAAAATTCTAGACAATGGAGAAAAAGAGAACCATAAAAGAAGGAAAGAAAGGAGGGGCAAGGGAAGAAAAAAATGGCAGGAAAGGAGAACAAGAAAGGAAGATCTCACACCTTTTAAGGATAAAAGCATGGCATAAATAAATGACAGAAACAGATTTTCTTTATAGGTATGCTTTAAAAGTGTTGTCAGTTTTTGCATGCCAAATGCATGCATTAAAACCTAAACCTAGTCTTGCAAACATCCACCTCTTTGAAAAGGGTAAACAAGTATGCTAGACCCAACTCTGAAAAAGGTTTGAGAGAATGGGCTGGTCCGCATTCACACGGAGCACAGCAACAGGCCAGCTCTAGTGCTAGGAGACTCAGGATCAGGGTCATTCACATGGCACTGTGTCACATTCACATACTGCCCCAGTTTTGGGGGAGATGTGGAGAAGCTGAGAGAAAGCAGCTACATAAAAGAGACTGCAGAGGCCTCCTGCATGCATTTGAACAGTGTGCTAATCTCAGAAAATCTCAGAAAAGCGGGTCTTGGCAGCATCTTGTTAGCCATCAGCTTCTTACCATAGCTAGGAAAAGCAAGAACACTATAGTTGTTTTTCTTTTTCCCTTTAATTCTAGCACTGACTTCTCACTATTTGGGATAATGATATTCATTTGAAGCAGGCATCAGATCTAAAGGCAACGGTGTGCCATTGGAAGGGCTTTAAGAGAAGGAGCTGGGTAGGGGATATTCTGTTTGCCCACCCCATTCCCCAGATCCACGACCTACCTTCCTCCATCTTGCTCTGTAACCCAGGAGGCTGACCTCTACCAAGTTCACACACTGGACTTTTCCCCTGCATTCTAGCTGGGTTCAGTCAATGGATGGTGCCCGCAGGATATGGTGAGGTGAGCAGAGAAAGAGTTGGGCTGTTTACTCATTATTTACTCATTATTCAGTCATTCATTCTATGGGCAGCCATGGCCAGCTCCCATTCAATCTCTTCTATAGCTACAGCTCTTGCCAGAGGCTGGTAACTGCATCCGCTTCTTGCCCTTTCAGATCACACAGGCTGCAGCAAAAAGGGGTTCAAGGGAGTGGGGCAGAGTAGATTCTGGCAGATTAGTTGGGGACTCTTACCTCCAGGAGAGAGAGGGTGAAGGTTTGGTCTAGGGTGTTTGTATGGAGATGGAAAGAAGAATATAGATCTCAGAAATATTTAGGAGACAAAATCTATCCAACTCATGGAGGTAGATTGGACATGAGCATGAAGGAGAAGACTCCTAAGTTTTAGGTCTGAGAAATCAGAAACTCTGTGAGAGTTACTCCATTGAGGATGGAGGATGGCAAAGAGTCTCATTTTCTTTTTGCCATTTACTATAAGACTGCAGGGGAGGCAGCAGTCTTACAGGAAAGTGCTTGAAGTGGTGTGCTCTATGTGGCTAAAAGGGCCATTTCCATATCATGCATTCCAAAGGCGAGGTCATTTCTCAACATCTCATTTGCATCTGCAGAATGGTCACATGCTGGTTTTCTTACAACACCTAATGAAGACAGATTAGGCAAAGCAACTTAAAAAACATCCAGCTCTCTTAAGTTTCAAAAAAATAAATGTTAGATTTATAATTACTGTGTGTTTTGTTTGAGAGAGAAAGAAAAACTCATACTCAAAGAACATTTTCATAAATCATGTCCATGATTAAAAAAATATGGTTCAAACAGACACAACTGTGCTTTACCCTGCATCTGTTTCACATACACAAATGTGTCAGGTTTACATAAACCACACTGATACAGATGAAAAATAAGGAAAGAAAAAGATAAAAATAGCTCTTATGGTATCAGTAACACATCTTTGATTATTATAATATATGATACCATTGTAATCAATCACACTGCTTATATTGCATGGTGACCTCCAGCCCTACAAAGGCAGAGTCAGCCAACATCCAGGAATTGATTCTGTCAGCTTTTTTAAAAAATCCCCATATAATTTTGGCTTTCTGGTGACAATTTTAAAGATAGTGAAATTCAACCATCTCATCCCAAGTATCATCCAGGTTTTGATTTCAGACGTGTTCCTTTTAGAGAGTACTCCCAGGGCAAGAGTGGGGAAGGGAACAGCAACCTGTTCTCTCGTGCTACTATAGATAGATCATCTATGAATGGAACCACCCAAAGAGCCACTGGTAGCTTCCCAGGGCTGAATGATAACACTGTTGATTTGTACTTTTATCAACTCTCTCTCCTCTCCTACCATCGCTGAATAGCTGAGCAGACATTCAGCTGGAAAACACAACTCTTTTTATTCCTCAACTGAGGGAACATTTAGCATTTATATTACAATTATAAAAAGCGGTAAGGTCCGAAAGGGAACTTTTAAAAAAGATGGACATAAACTTGACTCCAGTAAGTGAAACACTGCTTTCTCTTTCATCCTCTAACGCACACTTTTTTCTCACAAACTTGTGTTATTTAAATTTCTCCTAATACTTTAGCTTTATGTTTTGTCCCCTAATTGGCTTTAACTCTGAAATCTATTATTCTATAAGCAGATATTTTATTGTTCTGCCAGGGGCCATTCTACTCAAAGATAAAGAATTGTTCCATGAGGGAATCATTTACCCCAAATATAATACATCAATTTTAATGTTCAAATCTTCGGGTTGCTTAAAATTCTACTTTTACCTTGAAACCCCATTGTAAAGCAGTTGGTATTTTGTACATATGTTTTCAGAAGATTTTTCCATTCCTTAAGAGTGGCTTAGATGTTTAGATAGAACTTTGCTGGGCTCCTTTGCTTGAGGTGTTAACATTTTTTTTAACTTTTTCTTTGTGTTTGTCAATTGCCCATTGCATTTTCAGGAAAGTCTAGTGAAGCCTTCAGGGCTAGAAAAGATGGGTGTTTGTACTCCCTGGTTCCTCTTGATGCTATTACATCACACCTCATAATGTCTACCACCAGGCAGTACAATAAAATAGAGGAACAGTCACCTGGAGAATTCTGCGGGAGAGAGCCAGTGCCCCAGGAGAGGGCTCTTCCTCACTTTCGTCATTCCACCACTGAGGCAGGCAATGTCCTCACCCCTTCTAAGAAATGACACAAATGACATGTGTGCAGACAAACCTCCCCCCCCCGACTAAACTGCCTCTGGCTCCCTATCAGAGCTTAAGTACTGCTCCCCCATATTGTACTAAAAAATCACAAACACTGAGGGCCCTAGAGACACCTGGACATTATAGGCAGAGCAGACAACCCCGGGAAATCGGCACCTTGGAATATATGATAACATATCTCCCCAGTGTATCAGAGCTTGACTCATAATTTTCCTACACATGGATTTCTGCCCCTTTTATTTGAACCTATAATTAGCACTATACCCATTAAATATATATACCAGAGACTTAAATCTTCCAGCTGTTCATATGCCATTTGAGCCCGGAATCTCAGCAGAGTTGCAGCCAACACCTACTCTCCAGTTCATCGGATTCACCAAGGACAACAAAAGGATGATGATGGACAATGGACAATGCCCATTCCAAAAAACAGAGTATCTACAACTGCAAGCAAGACAGTTCCATCCATCTGCCCCATGGGCTCTAACCCCCTCTTAATCTGAAGAGCGGGATCACCATCCCCAAATCCTCAAGATGGAGGAATGAACAAACCTAAGGGGGGAATGCAACCATGGACCAAAGTAGACTTATTATTATTCTAGTAATGGAAGAGCTTGTAACATTGATATAAAGACAGTGGTCACCAGAGGTTCTGAAGAGAAGAATAGGTATAACATGGGGCATTTTGGGGACACTGGAATTTTTGGGCATAATATTGCAATGATGGATACAGGCCATTATACATTTTGTCAAAACCTATAAAATTGTGTGGTCCAAAGTGTAAACCATAATGTAAACTATAAACCATGGTTAGTAGCAATGCTTCAATATGTGATCAGCAATTGTAACAAATGTAACACACTAATGAAAGATGTTGTTAATGGGAGAAAGTGTGAGAGGGGAAGGGGGTGGGTATAGCAGTCCGCCAAAGGGGTGCTGCTGCAAAGTACCAGAAATCAGTTGGTTTTTATAAAGGGTATTTATTTGGGGTAAAAGCTTACAGTTACAAGGCCCTAAAGAGTCCAACTCAGGGTTGGTTTCTCATCAAAGTCAGCTGCCACATGTTGAAGCAAGATGGTTGCCGATCTCTGTGAGGGTTCAACCTTCCTCTCTCTCAGCTACAGGCTGGCATAGGGCTTCTTTCTGGGTCTTCTCAGCTGTAGGCTGCAAACTATCAGATGAATGGCTCATCTCTCTTCCCGGGGCTGCAGAATCAAAGTTCTCTCCTCTGCCGTGTCTATGGTGCTCTCTCTCTTCCTGTGTGTCTTCTTGAGAGAGTGTCCATTTATATAGCCCACTAAGAGGGCGGGGACTCAACCCTGAGTTACACCCGACTGATGTGGTTGAATCAAAGCCCTAATCTTAACATAATTTAATCAAAGACATCTCAGCTGAATCTAATACAATCAAAGGGGATCACACCCAGAGGAAAAGACCAGTTTACAAACATAATCCTTCTTTTTGGAATTCATAAATAATATCAAACTGCTACAGGTGGGGAATCCCCTATATTTTCTATATAACATTTATGTAATCTGAAGCTTCTTTAAAAATAATTACTTTTATTTAAAATAAAATCACAAATGCTTCGCAGTAAGCCAGATGGCACTTTTCTGCAGGGAAGGGGCCCTGGGCATGTCTTCTTCCTTATGGCCCCTCCCTCATGGTTGAATAAACCCATGGTGATTAACTGGTAGAGTTTTTATTTTGGTTTCCCTTTGAGTCACCCATGGAAAATGTGGATAATAAATGCAAATAAAAGTTAGAAATTAACACTATGAATTCCATCACCCACTGAGAGCTGTTAACATTAGTGTATTTCTTTCTTGTCATTTTCAATGCATACACTGGTTTTGATATTGTATAAGTTTAACTTAGCTATGAATATTTCCATATACAATTTTGTATCCTCAATTCTCTTCTCAGGAACATTTTCACATAATAAAATACAACCTTTTTTTTTCCCTCTGTATCTTGATGTATCTGAAGATATTTAATTACTGGGTGCCTGAGTTGAGCTCAGGGCTACACTACCTTGTTCTGTAATGCCAAAGTGAGGCCTCAGTTCATGTGTGGTAAGACAGACCAGTGGACTAAGGAGTTAAACCACCTTCCTCGGTCTTCATCCTACTTTCATCCTCTATCACTGATCCAATGCTTCCCTTGGAGAACAGAGAAGCCTTCATTCTCAGAACATACTGAGTTTCTTTCAGTTCTTCAAATAGGCAATACTCGTATTCCCTAGGTTTTGGGTGTTTGCACATTCTGTTTCCTCTGTTTGAAATGTTCTTCTCCCTTCCCACCCTCCCACCCACCTATGGATCCTGGCTCTTTTCTGCTCAACCTACAGGCCCCAATGAATTGTTACTCCCTCCAAGGTGGAGATAGATTCCTTTCCCATGTGTTTTCAGAGCACATGTACTTCCCCCATCAGCACCTAACACACGGATTATAACTGCCTATTTGCTGGTCTGTCTTCTCTGCCAGGCTAGGACATTCATGAAGACAAGGGCTATGTCTTTCTTGCCTACCATTGGATTTTTGACATGGTGCTTCTGCATGGTAGATGTTTTAGTTAGCTATAGGCTGCCAATGCAATATACGAGAAATGAGTTGGCTTTTACAATGGGATTTACTAGGTTAAATGCTTACAGTCCTGAGGCTGAGAAAAATATCCAAATCAAGGCATCAGGCAAAGCTCTCTCCGCAAAGACTGGCTGCCAGTGACCCAGGACTCCTGTCATGTGGCAGGCACAGTGGCAGCTCTGCAAGATCCTGCCTGCTCCTCTGGGCCCTGGGGATTTTCAGCTTCTTGCTATCATGGTATTCTCTCTGCTTAGTGGGTTCCTCTCTGTTTCTGTGACTTTTTTTCTGTGTCTGCAGCTTTTTATTCCTCCATTAATAAACTACTCCAGTAAGAGGATTAAGACCTACACTGGGCTACACCCTACTGGGGGAATCTAAGCAAATGGCCCCTAATTGACATAATCTGATCAAAGGTTCACAATAGATTCAATTTAAGAACATGATTTTCTGGGGTCCACAAAAGACTCAAACCAATACAGTGGACATTAAATAGAGCTGTTGAGTGAATCAATGAATGAAAGCTCATAAATTAAGGGAAAAAGTTGAGAGATTTTCAAAGTTTTCATGCTTTTCCAAGTTGGCAGTAGTCAGTGTATATAAGGTATGTTCCCATTGATTTGGCTTGCCCGTTATCCATTCTCCCCTTCATCTGTACACAGCATCCAAAATTTCTCTCTAGGAAACCACTTTCCTCCAATTGTCAGAATATGTGGATTAGATAAAGTTGACTCCATCCTTTATTTCCATGTGTGGAAAAGTGGAGGATGAGCCTTGGGAATTTTGCTGGGACTACTGGGAAAGATGATTTCTCTTTCTGTTTGGGTTGCTGAATTCATAGAATGAGGCCTAGTGCTCTTGATAGCTATTTTGCTCCCATATGGGAAGACCTTACCTGAGAATGAAGATGACCCAAAGGAAAGCAGAGCCACAAGCTGGAGCAATGCAGATTCACAATGGCTCTATTTGAGCCAGACTCCTCTCCAGACATTGCACCTTCCCTACAAGGCCAGGTGGGAACTGACCACTTGGTATTTAGACCCCCTGATGACCCTCTTCCTCAGAAATTTCACTATTAGGTGGCCTCTCCCCTCATGACACCAAAGCCTCAGAGGAATGAAAAAATACTGATTTCTCCCAGAACTCTCAGGACTCATGGATATATGTCAGAAAAACAATCTTCAACTCTGCTATGAAGAAACACTTATAGGCGGCCCCTTCGAAATCATCAAATCTACTTTGCCAGACATTCGTAGTCAGGGAGGGTCCTGGAGAATCTCTTTCTTTCAGAACTTCTGCATTCTTTTAGTTATGAAATACAACACTTACAAAGTGTCAATTTCATCTCCAAATGCCTAAATCTCAATAATGGCAAACACACTGACCGGGCTGATTCTGGCCCATTAGTAAGAGCTGAGACACCTCTAGGTGAGATTGCCACCTCCATCACAAACATGGATATTGTACTTGAGTGGGAAGCTCTGGAGAGAGATTATAAAACGCAGACAGGCAATAATCACATCCCTAGTATCACAGACCAACAGTCATCCACTTGGCAGAAGGACACCTACATGCGGAATCAGAGAAGGGAACTTTCCCAAACCTATGAAAACCCACGTCTATCCAAAAGGGTCCATAAACATGATGACAAACTTGTACACACCTATGCACACAAAAACAGTCCCTCAAGCAATGAGCAGAAAACAGCAAAATGAGCTTTTCTGGTCTAGAAATTTTTACAAATGTCTTACAAAGGTGTAAAAATTAAATCCCATTCAATTAATAATCTCATCCAGAGTTATCTTTAGTAAAATTAATAAAATTATATGAAATTGGGACTGTCCTAGAAGCCTTCGGTAGGTACATGGATAGTTATTGCATCCAATATGAGATGTGTGAGAGGTATGAATATATACAGCCAGGGGTTGGGCCCTATCCACTTAAAGAAAACTCAAATATCATCAGATTTGTAACTTGCTAGATCTCATTAATGCCCAATCAATTAGTTATGCTACAAAATGCTTTGACGATCTATAGGGCAATTGGTAAAATTAATGCCCAGCCACTGGAAACACCCAGTGTACATAGTGGTCTTCTAACAGCCTACAAGATACCTCGAATTTCCCAGGGAAAGGAGGGAATAAACATGAAGTCATTAATGGCTCCACACTCAAGTCTCTCCTCCCTTTCCACCCGTGAAGCCCTTTGGGGTCACATGTATTATCAAACCACATCACTTCTATTCCCAGGAGCAAATGACAGAGCAGTCCTGCCAGTGGTCAGGAGCCTAGTCCCTGGAATGCAGACATGGATATGAGTCCCAGCTCCATCATTTATAACCCGGGTGGTGTCTAGAAAGTCACTTAAATTTCCTGAGCCTCAGTTTCCTTGTTTGCAAAATGGTGTTATTGTTAATAGCCATACCTGTTGTTTAGGGTTACTGACAGTACTGAGTTAGATAATACCTAAAACAGCCAACATTATCACTCAGCTTCCAATTTTGTTGAGAAGCATATTCTTGGAAATAATTTTTGTGGACTTTGGGGAGAATAGGTTTGCCTTAGCCATATGACTTTCTCCCCAAGCTTAGGAGTGGTGACATTTCCAGGCAGAATATCTGGTGGCATTTTTGTTGGCCTGGAATGAAATATACCCAAATACAGTTTCCTGGGAAAAAAAATTAAAACAGGAATAAAAAGATATTATAAGAAGCTACAGGCTGAAAGGTTTGGTCCCAAAGATATATAAACTCCATGAGGACAAAGGCTAGGTCTGTTTTGCTCACCACAGGAGATTTGGTATCTAGCATAGTGCCCATTATAAATAGAAGATTGGTCAAGTTTTGATGAGTGAAGGGGAAAAAAGAACAAACAAGTGATTACTGATTGAATGTCAATTGACAAGTCCTGTTCAGGGCCATATTACAGATAATCTTGGCAATGTCGCCAATGAACAAAGCAGGGTTAAATGTCACCTTGGCATCATTGATTGACATTGGTGTTAATGAGTGGCCTTGTTAATTAGAGGCCCACTCTTTACCCTGACTCATGTGCGAATAATAAAACAACAAGGACATTAATAATAAACTCACTGCAGGGTCTCAAACCTGACCATGCCCCAGAACAATTATCATTCTGTGTAATTTCATTTGTAATAATTTCTTCTGGCAAATGCTTAAATAAAGGAGAATAAATACATGGCATTCAACTGCTTTCTGGGCAAATGACATATATTACTAATCAATCATGACACTTTTTTTCTTGGCTTGGTCCCAGACTATTTCTCAACATGGCATTATTGCAAGCCACTTACATCCTACTGGAGTTGGCTTTTGAGGTGGATCCACTGTTTTCTCTGCTCTATATGAATTTCCTTTTATAACAACTCCCCCTCTTTGTGATATCATCCCTACTCTCACTCAAGGATATACTCTTCTTCTACTCCTAATTTGTTGGCAGCAGTGACAATGTCTCCATCCTGGGTTTGGGGATAGAGCACCTGATCAATTGGCTCACTGCATTCCCCTGGCCATAGAGATTGGTATAAAGGATGCTAATCAAAGCCAGTGTTCTTGGACTTTTGTTGAGCTGGGAAGAAGCTGACGCTCATTCTGATCTTGTTATAATCATGGGGGCTCACAGTAACCTGGCAAACACCTTGAGGAACCTGAGAATGAAATCAACATGGTCGGAAGGCAGAGCGGATAGAAGAAGCTAATTCCTATTGATATCTTTGAAGTCACTGGATCCAGCCACACGAAGTCAGGTATGCCTGGCCTTATAGATTACAAGTGAAAATTGCTCTTTTTGCCTGAACTCGTCTGTGTTGGGATATTATGCTACCGAAACCAAGAGAATAAGATTTAAAACAATATCTATTCCGAAGCATACCTCCAACTCCTCAAAGTTATGGATACTAGGAAAAGGCTCTGGAGTTCCACCAATTTGCCAACCTTGCAAATCTCTTTTTGCACATCACTTCTCTACAACTGTACCATCCAATGCAACGAAAGTCTCAATGTCCTAGAAGTGGGCAGAACATTAAAGAGACTAGAGACCTATCAGACATCTAGAGCTCAGACCTCCTTCATGTCCTTTGGGTCACATCAACATCCCAGTGCTGGAACACTCACCATCTTCCAAAACTAAACTTTTCAGGTTGGGGGTACTAAGCCTGAACTCTCCATTCTGAACTACACACTTCAGCAAGCATTGCCTGCCCACTTATTTGTTCACTTATTCATTTCTTCATACCTTCAGGAAATATTTGTCAGTGCCTTCCGTATGTCAGGCACTGGTCTAGACATTTGGGAGCTATCAGTGAAAAAAACAGTTAAAGTCCCTGCTTCATGGAGCCTACATTCTAATGGCAGAAGAGAGGCATTTACAACAAACATGGCAATAATTAAATTACTCCACATTAGAAGGTGGCGAGTACTGTGGAAAGGAACAGAACAGTTTAAGGCTGATCAAGGGTGCAGATTTATCATTTTAAACAGGGTGGTCAAGGTGGGCCTCACTTGAAGGAGGCAAAGAGTGACCCATGCCAAAAAAAAAAAAAATTAAAACAAGAATAAAAAGATATTATAAGAAGGCAGGGGGTCCTGTGATCAGTTTATTAAAAATGTTTCCCAATTTCTAGAATTTTGGGATTACTCACTGTTTCCAAGAGCCACCATTTGTTGGTAGTTCAGGGTTGCATCTGTATACAGATCAGTTCAACTGAATTTTTTTTGTTAAGTGTTTAGGGTGGTGAAGGGTGGAAAGTTGCTTAGTTTTTGGCAAAAAGAACTTGAGAGCAAAGCTTGTTGGAGGTAAGCCGACTGCACATTTTGCCTGGACACCGCCCTGCTGGAGCATCTATTCCATATATGTCGAGAAACCTGAGTCAGTATGAAAGGATTCTGACAAATGAGTGAGCGGGAGCAACACCTGACAGAGTGGTTTTTTTTTTTCCTTTCTTTCCTTTTCTAATAGCAGCCAGAGACGCTGTCTCTATCAGGGCTTGAGAGCAGCTGGCCCCGGAGTCCTGCAGACTAGGAAGGCGGCTACTTGGCACTGAACGGCCCCAGAGGAGGGTTTGTGTGAACCACCTGGCCTTCCCCAGTGTGTTTGGCCTTTCTCGTTCCTGACCTGTCCTCCCTCTGGCTCTCCTACTTGATTAAGATTTATGTGCCAGCGTCACGCTCACCCTCGATTCTTTGAGGAAAACATAAAACAAATCCCAAGGATTCAGGAGGGAGGCCAGTCGTTGGTTACTGCTGAGGAAAGTCAGAAGGCAGCTGCACACAGCCCCCACCAGTTCAAGGTGCATCTTCACCCGGGAGGCCAAATCCCTACCCTGACAAAGCCGGCCAGGCCACCAGCCTGACCCTCATCCCAAAGGCGGCCTTTCAGCACTTCTGAATGTGGCTCTGACCAGTGTGGCTGCACAAATCCCCCAAATGAGAAACTTCTGTGTGCCCACTAAGAGGCCAGACAGCACAGCGGAGGGCGGGATAGCCTGGTGGTTACGGTTGGACCCCTGGTCTCAGGGAGCCCCAGGTTTGGATCAGCCCTTCTTACCTGTGTAAATTGGGCAAGTTCTGTTTTCTCATCTGTGAAATGGAGGTAATGATAGTATCAAGCTAACATGGTTGTAGGGAGAACAAAA
Source organism: Cabassous unicinctus (assembly GCA_029593785.1). Classification (NCBI taxonomy): domain Eukaryota; kingdom Metazoa; phylum Chordata; class Mammalia; order Cingulata; family Chlamyphoridae; genus Cabassous; species Cabassous unicinctus. The sequence goes on from JAQZBX010024004.1 coordinate 16,315, forward strand.
TGATCTAATGCTTATAAAGCCCTTAGCACCATCCTTGGCGTATCATAAGAGCTAAAAAAAAAATAAGGCAGCTGCCAACACTATAGCTATTATTGTTGACGTAACAACACACACACACATCCATACAGCAAAATACATACCACTGTCGGGGACCCATAGGCTCTCTCCATCTTTGAAAATTTTTTCTCAGGAGGAGCAGTACCCTGGAAATTTGATGAATAAAATCCTCCATTTTATTACTTTATCATTATAAAATGATTTCATTGGGGTGATGTGACTTGCACAACCAGCACTGGTTACGATCAGGCAGTTAACCTGTCTCTTTATGGAGAATATAAACCATACACATTGGCACCAGCCCAAGGCCAGAGAGAAATCAAGCCGTGAAAACAGTTTTTTATTGGAAATATTCCTCCTGTCCCCCCAATTATGACCTGGTTCTTATTTCAGCACGAAGGATACATAGATTTTTAATCATGACCAGTGGGAGCCATCTGTTCCATCAAGAAATAAATCGTGTAGGACCATGCTTGACATCATGGGGATATAACACATACACACTGAAACACACATACACAATCAGGAAAGGTACCTGCCCTCAAAGAGTTTAACAGCTATGGGAAATGGGGATAAAACAAAGAAATTAAACATAAAGTGGAAAATGGTGTTACCTGGTCACACTCATATGTCCACTTTGGGGACACCCCTCACTGTGGAAGGACTCTAGCCTTATGTGTCATTCATTCAACAGTGACCACCACCTGTCAAAAAGGCAGAGTGCAAGACAAGGAGGTGGAAGCAGAGATTAATTAGATGAAACACGCATGAAAAAGATTGACTATCCATGAGAGGTGTAGGGAAAGTACCATGGAATTTCAAAGGAAAGAGGACTCACTTCCCTTCTGAGATCATTAGATGATGGAGTCCTAGAAATACTGAAATCTAAGTGAAGCTGAAACAGCTGAACAATATTGGAAAAATGGGAGGCATTTCAGAAACGCAGGGAGAAGCTACAGCTGAGTCCTGGGTCTCCCCAGGGCCACAGCATTCTCACCAGAAGGGTGACCAAATGAAATGACACACTTGGCCCTTTAGCAACTTTGGACATAAATGCAGGAGTCCTAATGTGTCACTCACAAAACTCATACCAATACTAACCAACTGGTTATTGTCCAAAGGGCAGTTCAGAGCAAAATTATATAACAATTATATATGTAACATGTATAAATACAATTACGATTACATTATGACCAAGAAATTGATATTGATACATGCACCAAATCTCATTGAGATTTCCCAGTTATACTTGTATTCATTTCTGCGTGTGTAGGTATTTAGTTTTATGTGATTTTATCACATGTAGGGTCACGTATCCATGACCACAGTAAAGATAGAGAACAGTTCCATCACCACCAGGATCCCTCATAGTTCCCTTTTATAACCATACCCACCCCTCCTCGTCCCCATTTCTAACCCTGAAAACCACACATCTGTCCACCATTCTAGAATTTTGACATTTTAAGAATATTTTATACATAGAATCGTATAGTATGTATACTTTGAGGATTGGCTTTTTTCACTCAGCATAATCCCCTTGCAATTCAATCAACTTGTTTGGGGTATCAAAAGTTTGCTGCTTTTTATTGTTGGGTAGTACTCCTTGCTATGGATGTGTTTAACCATTCACCCACTGTGGGACATCTGGGGTGTTTACAGTTTAGGGACATTATGAAAAAAGCTGCTGTGAACATTCATACAGGCTTTTGAGTGAATGTAAGTTTTTAGTTCACCAGGATAAATGCCCAAGAGTACAAAACATATTCAGCTTTATCAGGAACTGCCAAACTGTTTTTGCAGAGTGGCTGTATCATTATATAGTTACCACCAGCCCATCAGCACCAGTACTTGGTGTTGTCACTTTTTTTTTTTTTTTTTAATTTCAGCCAATCTGATAGGTGTGTGCATTTTAATTTTCATTTTCATTTCCCTAATGACTAAGAATTTCGAACATCTTTTCAGGTGTTTATTTGCCATCTATATATCCTCTTTGGTGAAATATCTGTTCATGTCTCTTTGGATTCTGTTTTTTTCTGTTGCATTTTGAAAGCTCTTTATATATTCTGGATACTAGGCTTTTGTCAGAAATGTGGTTTTCAACTATTTTCTCCCTCTCTGTAGCTTTTTTTATGCTCTTAGGGTCTTTTGCAAAGAACACATTTTTAATTTTGATGCAGCCCAATTTGTCAATTTTTCATTTTATGGATAACACTTTTGGTTTCTAATATAAGAACTCTTCTCCTTGCTCTAGGTCCTGAATAGTTCCCCTTATGCTTTTTTCTAGATGTTTTATAGTTTCATGTTTTACATTTAGGTTTTTGATGTACATTGTATTAATTTTTTATAAAGTGTGAAGTCTAGGTCAGGTTCATGTTTTTTGCCCAGGGATGCCCACTTGTTCCAGCACCATTTGTTGAAAAGGTTGCTTTTTGTCCATTGAATTATTTTTGCACCCTTGTCAAATATCATTTGGGCATATTTGTGCATGTCTAGAACTGGGTTCTCTATTCTACTCTCTATATCTATGTGTCTATTCCCCCACCAATACCACACTATCTAGATTACTGTAGCTATATAGTAATCCTTAACATCAGGAAAAGTGATTACTCTCATTTTATTCTTTTTCAAGATTGTTTTCTCTATTATAGGGCCTGTGCCTTTATGAGCATAAAGTTGCTCATAGTATTCACTTACTTTCCTTTTAATGGCTGCAGGGTTTTGGAGTGATAGCCTCTGTATTATTCTTGCTATTGGTGATTTGGTCTTCTCATTATTTGTCTTGTCTTCTTCAAGGTTTGCCAGTTTCACTGATCTTTAAAGAACTAGCCTATTGTTTCAATGATTTTATTATTTTCCTGTTTTCCATCTCATGGAGTTCTGCTCTTATCTGTATTATTTCCTTCTATCTGATTGCTTGGGGTTTCTTTTACGCTTTGTGGCAGTTTGATACTCTTTATGAATCCCCAAAAAGAGAAGGATTATGTTTGTAAACTGGTCTGTTTCTCTGGGTGTAATACTCTTTGAATGCATTGGATTCAGCTGATATGTCTTGATTAAATTACCTCTTAAGATTAGGGCTTTGATTTGACCACATTGGGAGGGTGTGACTGAGGGTTGAGTCCCCACCCCCCTTGGTGGGCTGATATAAATGGGCACTCACTCAAGAAGAAGACACAGGAAGAAAGAGACAGCTCCATAGACATGGCAGAGGAAAGAACTTGGATACTGCAGCCCCGGGAAGAGAGATGAGCCATTCACCTGATAGTTTGCAGCTAAGCCCGGAAAGAAACAAACCCTATGCCAGCCTGTAGCTGAGAGAGTGGAAGGCTGGCTGAACCCTTGCAGAGATCACCCACTATCTTGCTTTAACAGGTGGCAACTGACTTTGGTGAGAAAGCAACCTTGAGTTAGACTCTTTAGGGCTTTGTAACTGTAAGCTTTTACCCCAAATAAATACCCTTTGTAAAAGCCAACCAATTTCTGGTACTTTGCATCAGCACACCTTTGGCTGACTAATAGACTTTTCTTCTAATTTTGGGGTAGGAATTTATATTACTGATTTGAGACCTTGTCTCTTTTTTAGCATTTAGTGATATAAATTTTCTTCTAAGTACTGCTTTAGCGGCATCCTACATATTTTGATATATTACTTTAAAAAAGAAAAAAAAACTTCTTTTTTGACCCATGGATTATTTAATTTCCAAATATTTAAAGATTTTCCTATTTTCTGTTTTTTTTATTTTCAGTTTGCTTCCATTATGGTCAGAGAAATACTCCATATAATTTTTTTTCTTTATTTTTAAAAAAGTTTTAGATTACATAAAAGTTACATAAAAAATATAGGCAATTCCATATAACCCACCCCTCCCCCTCTCACACTTTCTCCCATCAACATCTTTCATTAGTGTGGTAAATTTGTTACAATTGATGAACACATATTGAAGCATTGCTACTAACCATGTTCTATAGTTTACACTATGGTTTACAATTTGTACTCCATAATTTTATAAGTTTTGACAAAATGCATAATGGCCTGTATTCATCATTGCAATATCATGCAGAACAATTCCAATGTTCCCAAAATGCCCCATGTTACACCTATTCTTCCCTCTCCTTCTCCTTAGAACCTCTGGTAACCACTGTCTTTATATCAATGTTACAAGTTCTTCCATTACTAGAATAATAAGAAGAAGTCTACTTTGGTTCATAATTGCATTCTCCCCTCACGTTTGTTCATTCCTCAATCTTGAGGATTGTGGGATAGTGATGCCCACACTGCTTCCAGTTGAGAGGAGGATTTAGATCCCATGGGCATATGGATGGAACTGTCTTGCTTGCAGTTGTACATATTGTTTTTTGGGATAGGCGTTGTCCATCATCATCCTTTTGTTAGTTGTCCTGGATGAGTCTGATGAACTGGAGAGTAGGTGTTGGCTGCAACTCTGCTGAGATTCCAGACTCAACCGGCATATGAACAGACCAAAGATTTAAGTTTCTGGGTCATATAATTAATGAGTATAGTGCTAATAAAGTTTTAATTCTTTTAAATCTGTTGAGGTTTGTTTTATGGTCCAGAACAGGCCAGTATTGGTAAATGTTTCATGGGTGCTTGAAAAAAAAATAAGGTGTATTCTGCTGTTTTGGAGTTGGAGTGTTCTATGTATGTCAATTGGTACCTGCTGGTTGATTGTGTCATTTCTCTCTCTATATACTTGCTGAATTTGTTTAGTAGTTCTATCAGTTGCTGAGAAAGGGATGTTGAAGTCTCCAACTAAAATTGTAAATTTGTATACTTCTCCTTTCAGCTCTACCAGATTTTGCTTCATGTATTTTGAGACTCTCTTGTTTGGTTTCTACAGACTTAGTATCGCTATGTCTTTGTGGTTGACTGATTCTTTTATCATGATGTAATGTCACTCTTTGTCTCTAGTAATTTTCTTTACTCTGAAGTCTACTTTATTTGATCATAATATAGCCGTTTTTTTTTTAAATTAGTGCTTGTGTGATATATCTTTCTACATCCTTTTACCTTCAACCTACCTATGTTGTCTCTGATGTGGGTTTCATTTAAAGAGCACTGTGACAGCTTGAAGTTCTTTCTGAATCCCAAAAAGAGAAAGACTGTTTTTTAACTAATCCATTCCTGTGGGTATTTCAATTGGACTACGTCAGTGAGGCATGACTCAGGTTAAGTCTCTACCCTCTTGCTGCGTCTGATATAAATGGACACACAGAGACAGACACACACACACAGAGGAAATGGGAGCTCTGCCATATTTGATCCAGCCATGTGAGAGAGGACTTCAGGTTCACCTACAGCTACAGAAAGGCAGAAAAACCCCAAGAGACTGAGAAAGGATGCCCAGAAAGAGACAAGCCTTATGCCCGGTGGCCCACAGCTGAGCTCCGGGAGACATTAAATTCTGGAGGGGAAGGCAGAGACCTCAGCAGAGATTGGCGACCATCTTGCTTTGCCATGTAATCAGACAACAGGATCAACAGTAGCTGACTTTGGTGAGAAAGCACCTGTGATGGTGACGTGATCTTACATTTCATGGCCTTTGAACTGTATGCTTTCACTCCAAATAAATCCCCTTTATAAAAGCCCACCCACCCATTTCTGCTACTTTGCGTCTGCAGCCCTGTGGCAAACTAAAAAGCACATAGGTGAGTCATGTATTTTTATCTACTCTGTCAATCTATGCCTTTTAATTGGTATATTTAGACCATCACATTTAAGGTAATTATTGATAAGTTAAAGCTTAAGTCTGCCATCTTATTTGTTTTCTGTTTGTTTCCTCCAGTCTTGATTCCTCTGTTTCTGTTTTCTTGCCTTCCTGTGAGTTATTAGAACATTGTTAGACTTTCATCTAAAACTATAAGTGTTTCTAAAGGATCTCTTTGTATAGTCTTGCTATCAGTTGGTCTGGGTGTTATAGCAAAACATGTTCTACTTGTATCAACATTTTATCACTTCAGTGAAGTGTGGAGACCTTATTTCTATTTAGGATCCTTTAATTTCACTGGTTTTAAATATAATTTCTTGAGAATCAGATAATATAATTTCTGTTTCAGTCATCAAATACGATTTATAAAACTCATAAGGGAAAAGACAGTCTGTTGTATGTACCTATAATTCTGCTCTTTCTATTGTTTTTTTTCTTCCTTCCTGATACTCCAATATTCCTTCTTTTATTACTTCCTTTCTGTTTGAAGAAACTCCTTTCATTAATCTTGAAGGGTAGGTCTACTAGCAACAAATTCTCTTAGTTTTCATTTGTCTGAAAATGCTTTTATTTCCCTTATTTCCTGAAGGATAGTTACACCAGATATAGAATACACAGTTGATAATTATTTTCTTTTAGCTCTTTGAAAATGTACCAACTCCTGGCCTCCATGGTTTCAGATGAGAAATCGACTGTCATGCAAAGTTGTGTTCCTTTTTAGGTAATGCCTCATTTCTTACTAGCTGCTTTCATGATTTTTTCCAGAGTATGTTTTCTTTTAGAAGCTTAATTATGATATTTTGACATGGATTCCTTAGGGTTTACCATGCTTGAAGTTCAGTCAGCTTCCTAAATCTGTAAGTTTATATTTTTTGCAAAATTTGGGGGGTTTTGCCATTACTTACTCAAATTCTCTTTCAGTTATCTCTCTTTCTCCTCTACTTGTGGTTCTCCTATGATACAAATGTTGGCTCTTTTGTTATTGTCCCACAGATCACTGAGGCTGTCTTCAGTTTTTAAGTCAAGCTTTCCTCTGTTGTTCGGAATGTGTAAACTTTATTGAACCATCCTTACTTTCATTAACTCTATTCTCCATTAATGAAAGTATTTTTCAGTTCTATACTTTCCATTTGAATTTTTTTTATATAACTTTTATATCTATGCTGAGATTTTCTAACTTTTTTTTAAATTTCAAGAGGGCTTATAATTTCTTTTAAAACATTTTTATGATGGCTGCTTTAAAATTCTTGCCAGATAATTCCAACATCTGATTCATCTCAGTGTTAGCATCAGTTGACTATTTTTTGTCATTCAAGTGATGACTTTCTTGGTTCTGATATGGTGAGTGATTTTAGACTGTATCCTGAACATTTTGACTATTACATTAGGAGACTTTGTCCTATTGTTAAATCTTTTATTTTGTAGGAAGCCACTCTGCTTAGTTTTAGCCTGCAGGTTCTGCCCTACTATAAGGAGCTGTGGTTCCAATTACAATTAAATTTTCAGAGCCTTTGAGGTATTATGTTGGTCTGTTAAGTTTATCTGGGGTCACTGGGGCTTCTATTATTTCTTCCTTGTGCTTTCATCATCCTTTGGCTCAACGTTAAGTTATCTTTTTTCCTTCCTCCCTCCCCCTTCCTTAATCCCCCCTTTCCACCATAGTACATTTTGTTTTTTTGCTTCCTTGCTTATCATATAGAACATGATTTGTTTGGCCACACATTGTCATATTTATTTTTTATACTCAAGGAAAATTATCCTCATACTCTCCCATTCTTCCCCACCTTATCCTAATCCTAGGGGAGTTTAGTACATACTTTAACAGCCCTAGAATTTTGCTCCAAGTGACCCCACATCCCTGAGAGCTTGGAAATGGTCAGTTTATATTTGATCAAGAACAACTTTAGATAAAGAAGAGTCCCCATCCATACCGGCAGGCAGAGGAATGTTGAGTGGGAAAGAACCTATAATGCCCATATTTAGAAGCCTCTCCATTTGGAGACAGACATGCTCCCCAAAAGACATTAAGCCCATACAAAATATTTGTAAACATTCAGTGATGATGTTGTAACACACCTATGTGGGAAGCAAGTGAGAATACGGGGGCACACCAATTTCACTTCCTGAGGAGGGTTACACATTGATGAGCAGATAGCTGCGTGGAGGTTTGTGAAATCCCACCCAGATTCATCTCAAGAACACAAGCTGTGATCAACCGATAATGCCTCCCTTAGTTTGGGGGTGGGACCGTGCGTTAGCAAAACAGCATTGTAATTGATGAGCCATTTAGGAATGTGTGCATCTGTCTTTAACTTAGTGGTCTCTAAATGAACTCTATCTGATATAGGAAACAAGGTAAAGAGATTGCTTTCAAAGAAGTCATATTGTTACTGGTGAACTAACCAAATAAATTATTGTAGGCCTGAAATCCTCAGTAGGCTTTGCCTGATCTCAGATGGGGAGGTCCAAGGTTTATCCAATGTGGTTCACCTGATGCCAGGTAGGTTAGCAAAATAATATCTCTTTTGCATTTTCCTCGGGGCTGAAGTTTTGAAACATCCCTTTTGGTATGGAAGTGCCTTTTGCTTCTAGAGAAGAAATGAGGCAATCACTGGTGCAAGTTAACAAACAGATTGGGCCAGAAGACAGCCCAGTGATGCCCATTTTGCCACCTAGCTTAGCCTCACCAATCTTTCCAGCCACGCTCAACTCCCACTCTTCCAGGATGCCCCCTGCCTTGGTTCTAACCCACCAAAACTGGCTTTTTCTCTGAAGTCATCTTGCTATTACTCCCCATGTCAGGAGTCACAAACTGCCACACTGAAGGCTTATTTTTGTCCCATAGTCATGGTTGTTTTGGATCATTCTGTGTTTTTAATTTTTTTTTTTTATTTGAGAGTAAAACGTTTTTTAAAATGGAAGATTTTACATTAAAAAATTTTTTTTTCAAATATTTGAAAAAAATAAAAGAATTTAACAGTTTCAGCAGGGGATAGCAGGCTAGAGGGGAGGAGCCCTCAGTGGTATATAGACTCTCCACCTTGCCACATCTTCCAGACCTTGACAGATTTTGGAATTTGTACCATGCCATTTTTCTTCTGTTTCTCCCTAACAAGTGTCATCAAAGTTTGGCTTGTACTGTAACATACATTTTCTTCTCTGTTAATCTTGTCTCCCTAATGAGATTATGAAAGCCAAAGGATAAGGTTTGTCTTTTAATACTCTTTTGCATTTCTGCCTCCTTTCTACCCTCTCCAATGTAACAAAGCCCACCTCACTATCTCTGTGCTTATATCCTACACTGGGTATAATGAAATAAATTAAGATGCCTATCATTCATTGAGTACTTACTATGTGTCATCTCTGAGCTAAATACTTAGCATCCTTACCCTCAATCCAAACCACAATTTGATCAGGGAATGATTACCCCCATTTTACACATCAGGAAACTACAGCTCAGAGAAATTAAGCAACTGGCCCAAGGTGTCCCGGCTGGGCATACCTAGGATATGAACTCAGCTCTATCTGCCTCTCCTGTTCACATCTTTCTGGCTGTGCCTGGCTACTTCTCAGATCCACTAAGAGGGACCAGTTCGGGTATGGTTTTCAGCCTAGCTTCAGATGGCATGTAAAGGCCAGGGAAATTTCCCCTGCTGAGATAAAACAGTGGTTCTCAGCTGGGGGTGATTTTGCCCTTCAAGGTACATTTGGCAATATCTGGAGACAATTTTGGTTGTCACAACTATGGCAGGGGGTGTGACTGGCATCTAGTGGGTAGAGGCCAGGGAGGTGTTAAACATCCCACATTCACAAGGACAGATAAATATCCAGTCCCAAATGTCAGCAGCGCCAAAGTTGAGAACCTCTTAGAGAGAGACTATCCTATCTGTAACTTAGGGCCCAGAGTTCTCCTATGCAAACCCTAAGCTGGAATCAGGTTACAATCATTTGCCTGTGGAGAACTAAATGTTCACTTTGTTCCCAGAGCTTTGGCATTCTCCATCAATTTTGAGACCAATCTTTGTAATTCCATATTACTTGTCGAGAGCCATCTACGAAGTAATTACTAATTTTCTTACTCTTATTTAAGGTAAAATTAGGGTCTTTGCTGGGGTGGATCATTCCATAGGGTTATCATGGTTTATACTCACTCCACAGTCTTCTGACTTTCTGCCAGAAAGAGCTTTTTAATAACAACCAAGAATAATAGGGCTTAGCAAATATAAACCACTTCTTGATTCTCAAGATGTACTCTTTGCTTTTTATTTGTTTGAACCATTTTCTCCAATTACTTTACAACCATGTGATACTCTCAAAATAGGCCAAGGGATAATCTCCCAGTGAGAAAATGTTTGAGCAGTCTCATCACATCTGTAGATCATTTAAGGTTAATACTTTTATTAGATAAAAGTTAAGGAATTAATTTCTGACACAACTCCTAAGAACTGGGGTCATGTGGATTCCCTAATTAGAATCTACGGATGCTTGATCAAAACACATCAGAACTCTCTAGGTCATGATTTAATTTAGTCATGAAACTGAAAAGCCTAGAGGATTGATGAATTCAAGCATAGCTAGATCCAGGTTCTCAGAAAGCATTACCAGGATCTATTGGCTCTCAATTTATCTGCCCTACACCTTCTGTGTTGGCTCCATTTTCACATTAACTTTATCCTCATGGTAGTAAGATAGCCACTTCTGCTTCAGTCTACATCCTCAAAGCTCCTAGTTCAGGGGGAAAAGAGGATGTTCCTCTTTCCTGAAAGTCCCAGCAAAAGTTTCAGTGCATTTCTGATTGAATCAGATGCCTCTTCCTAAGCCAATCACTAAAAGCAGAGGAACAAGGTGATGTGTCACATGGTCAGGGCTGCATCGTGGGGAAAGGAAGGTGGATCATGGCAACCAAGTCACAGTTGACCACTACAGGAGCAAAATCGGCAAACCCATTCAGCAAAGACTTGAGCCTGAAGACTCAAGCACATACCAGGAGGCCTTACCTGGAGTGAGGAGGTGTCTTGGAGCCCTTCCTGGGCCCTGACTTGCTGAGTGACCATGAGCAGGGCGGTGGCTCTCCAAAGACCTCAAGGTCATTTCCTCCTCAGAATGTTTTCCTCTGTAAATGTATTCACCTCTTGATTCAGAATATTTACTCCACACCAGCGTTTCAGTTAGAAACCAAATGCTCTACCAAATAGAGTAAAAGAAGAAAAATGGGGAAAGAATCGGCAATACTTTACTCCTGCTTTATGTCTTTTATGGCAGTTACAACACAAACCAGCAAATCATTTAGGATAATCTGCTTGGACTACAAATTTCATGGTAGCATAAACCACTCATTTTAGTAGGTTCTGATAAATACTCAGCATCAAAAGGGGACGATACCAAGGGGAGCAGCCTGAAGAAGTCCTCCAGTGTCTGAAAACAATGGACAGGAAGAAGGAACTGAGAGATTAACACACCTGCTGGGCCAGACAGGCTTGTCTTTACCCAATGGGGGGAATTATTTTCTGGTGGTCAAATCTGGTGGAATGTGGAATTGTTATCAATATTATGATAAAATTATATTCTTTTCTGTAAGCATGGAGCCTGTAATTGCTGATTTCATCCTCTGATGTGGCCAATTATGGGTACATATATTGGCAGAAACTTACCTGGGCTCTTGGCATTATCTACCAAAGAGTTGGCCGGAAATACTTGGGTGCCTTAGAAAAGTAGGGCAAGCATGAAATGGCATGTCATGTGATATACTGATGTCATATTGTATTACCAAGCAGAGTCTACACATCTCTTAGTAAATCCATTGTCTCGAGGTCTAAACCTGAAAAGATCCTAATCTTCATCTAGATAATTAAGGGATTTTAGATAGAAAGGCTTATGATTTCTCCAATGGAGACACATTACTCAACAATTAAAGGTGGTAGCATGTGGCCACTTTTGGGCAAGAATCTCAGAGCCAAAGAGGAAATTAATAAAATGGAAGACAGATCCAAGGAAAGTATTTCAAATACAATCAAAAGATAATTAATGGAAAATATTCATTAAGAAATACAGGAGATATAATGAGAAGGTTTAACACATATCTAATCAAGTTTATGGACGGTGATGAAAGAATAGGAAGACACACTATTCAAAGAGATAGTATTCAAAGAGCTAGTCAAAGAAATAATTTTCAGATTAAGGATTTACCATAGCTGCATCATAGTGGCACACACTGCAGAAAATCAAAGAAAACAAAAAGATGTTAAAAAGCAGCCCGTGATAAAACACAGATTACCTACAAGAAACAGCCTTTCAAATGACTGCTGTCTGCTCGGCCACGAAGGTGGCCAAAAGGAGTGGAATATCTTTTGTGAGCCAAGAAATATTGCTGTCAACCTAGAGATCTAGACCCAATGAAACTCTTTCAATAAGGATGGTAAAATAAAAATGTCTCCACAAAAACAGAAACCGAGAGTACTTATCCACAAAATAATAACCTGCAAAAAATCCTTAAAATGAAATTCTAAAAGATGTAGTTGTGGCAGAAGAAAAATTATACCAAATGAAAATCTGATATAAGAAGGAAGAATGAGCAAGACATTTGTGAATATGTGGTTTAATCTAAACATCAATTGTATAAAATCATGATAAAAAAATAATGTCAAAAGGGATGACAAAGCAAAAATATTAGCCAAAACAAAAATACTGGGCTCTATGAGAAAAAGAATGCTCAGCTAATAAAAAAATAATGACTAATGATAGTTGGGGAAAGGTGATCAAGGAGTGAAAGCATCCTAATGTTTGAGGATTATTAGGGAGGATAGAAAATATTTTAATTAAATTTAGACTTTGTTAAGCAAGTATGCTAGTATAATGACTAAAAGAATAAGGATGGAACACACATCTACCAAAGAAGTAGCAGTGAAAACTGGGATAAAGAAAAAAAAAAATCCAAAAGATGGCAAAAGAGAAGAAAGAATCAGAGGAAGTAGGGCAAAGCAAAATTACATAGTAAAATAGTAGAAATAAATTTAAATGTATCAGCATTCACAACAAATATAAATGGATTTATCTTTCCAGATAAAAGGCAAAAAGTGCCTGACTACAACAGATTTTAAAATGTCCAACTATTCTATATATAACAGACATTATCTCAAACTATATACAGCAAAAATTAACATCTGAAAGGAAAAGGGTGAAAATCCACCAATATAACAAAATTTTTAATATCTCTCTCAATATTTGATAGATCAAGCAGACTGAGATATTAAAAATTGAATAACATAACTAACAATCCTGATTTAATAGAATACATAAAGCATTGAACACAGCAACCAGAGAATATACAACTTTTTCAAGCACACATAACACACTTATAAAAACTGGCCATGTATGAGGACATAAAGCTAGATTCAAAGTTCTCTAGAAAAATGCACTTAAGTTAGAAAATATGAGAAAAATATAAATTGAAAAACTGTGTATATCTGAAAATTAAAAACAAACAACTAATGGGTCAAATAAGAAATAATAATGGAAATCAGAAAAATATTTAAAATTGTGGGAGGCAGCCAAAGCAGTATTTACAGGGGAAGTATAGCTTGCAATGCATCATTAGAAAAATAAGAAAGGCTCAAAATCAATGAATCAAGTATCCAACTGGCAGATACAGGAGGGAAAATATCAGAATAAAAACAAAAACTATAGAAGGAAATATAAAATAAGGATAAAAAGCAAATAATAAAATAGGAAACACATAAGAGTGAAGATCAACAAACCTAGTAGTTGGTCTTTGAAAAGACTAATAAACAGAACATTATTGTCCAAGATTAATCAATAAAAACAGAGATAATGTACAAAGAAATAGGGCTAACAGATGTTACAGAGTTTAATAGTTAATAAGAGGTCATTATGGGAAATTTCATGCCAATAAAGTTATAAATTTTGAGTAAATGGATAAGTTTCCAGAAAAACACAATCTACCAAAATTGACAAAAGAAAGATAAGTAGGAATAATCCATTAACTCTTTTAAAAATCATATCAATAGCTTAAAATGTTAAAAAATTAAAAAATAAACAGAAAATGTTGGACCAGATGACTTTACAGGCATGTTTTACCAAACAGATAGGAACAGATAATTCCAAATTTACACAAACTCTTCCAAAGAATTTGTTTTATTAGGCCAACCTAACCTTGATCCCAAACAAATCAAAGATAGTACACAGGCCCATTTCACCCACAAGAATAAATTTAAAAATGTAAACCAATCACTAGCCAACCAAATTCAGAAATGTATAAAAAAACAGTAAAGCACCATTACCAAATTGAGTTTACCAAGAAATAAAATTCACCAAATTAACAAATAAGGAAAAAA
>JAQZBX010024005.1:0-12201 GCA_029593785.1 Cabassous unicinctus
AAAAAAAAGAAAAGAGCGCAGAAGGCAAGAATAACACAAAGGATAAACAAAAGAGTAAAAATACAGATGAAAACAAGATATGACATATGAAAATGAAAGAATAAAATGGTGGAAGTAAATAATGCATTTACAGTAGTACCATTGAATGTGAATGGATTAAACTCCCCAATCAAAAGATACAGCTGACAGAATGGATAAAAAAAACATGAGCCATTCATATGTTGCCATAAGAGACTCACCTTAGACCCAGGGATACAAACCAGCTGAAATGAAAGGATGGAAAAAGATACTCCATGCAAACAGTAACCAAAAAAGAGCAGGGATAGCTCTACTAATACTGGACAAAACAGACTTTAAATGCAAAAAAGTTTTAAGAAATACAGAAAGCCATTATTTATTAATAAAAGGGACAATCTACCAGGAAAAAAAAAAAAGTCATACGTGTCTATGCACCTAACCAGGGAGCCCCAAAATATATGAGGCAAATTGGCAAAACTGAAGGGAAAAACAGACATCTCTACAATGATAGTTGTAGACTTCACATCATTAGACAGAACCAGACAGAAGATCAAGAAGGAAACAACTTGAACAATATGATAAACAAGTTAGACTTAACAGACATACAGAATGTTGCATCCCAAATCAGCAAGTTACACATTCTTCTCAAGTGCTCCTGGATCTTTCTCCAAGAGAGACCACTTGTTAGGCCACAAGAAAGGTCTCAATATATATAAAAAGAATGAAATTATACAAAGCACCTTCTCAGATCATAATGGAATGAAACTGTAAATCAATAATAGACAAGAAAGGGGAATATACGCATATGTGAAGGGCTAAACAACACACACCTAAACAATCAGGGGGCCAAAGAAGAAATTGTAAGTGAAATTAGTAAATAGAAATGAGATGAATGAAAATGAGATCACAACTTATCAAAACTTATGGTATACAGCAAACGCAGTGCTGTATCCCATAATAAGAGGGAAATTTATAACCCTAAATGCCTATATTTAAAAAGAAAGAGCTAAAATCAAAGCTCTAACTGAACTGAAGAAACTAGAAAAAGAACAGTAAACCTTTCCCAAAGCAAGCAGAAGGAAAGCAAAAATAAATGAAATTGAGAACAGAAAAACAATAGAGAAAATCAACAAAACCAAAAGCTGGTTCTTTGAAAAGATCAATAAAATTGACAAACCCCTAGCTAGAATTACAAAGAAAAAAAGAGAAGATGCAAATAAACAAAATCAGAAATGAAAGGGGGGATGTTACAACAGACCCCACAGAAATAATTAAGATCATAAGAGGATATCATGAGAAACTGTAAATGAACAAACTAAAAAACCTAGATGAAATGGACAAATTCTTAGAAATCCACAAACAACCTACAAGTCAACAGTAAAAAGACAAGCAACCCAATTTAAAAATGGTTGAAAGACTGGAATAGACATTTCTCCAAAGAGATATAAAAATGGCTAAAAAGCACATGAAAAGATGCTCACCACATTAGCTATTAAGGGAATGCAAATCAAAACCATAATAAGATATCATTTCCCATCTACTAGAATGCTCACTATGTAAAAAAAGCAAAAAATTACAAGTTTGGAGAGGACATAGAGAAATAGGAGCACTCAATCACTACTGGTGGGAATTTAAAATGGTGCAGCTGCTGCGGAAGACAGTTAGGCAGTTCCTCGGTAGACTAAGTATAGAATTACCATATGGTCCAGCAACCTGCTACAAGGATTTCAGAAGAACTTAAAGCAGGGTCTCGAACAGATGTTTGCACACTGGTGTTCACAGTGGCATTATTCACAATTGCCAAAAGATGGAAGCAACCAAAGAGTCTATCAAATGATAAACAAAATGTAGTGTATATACATGATAGAATACTATTCTGTTGTAAAAAGGAATGAAGTCCTGATGCATACAACAACATGGATGAATCCTGAGGACATTATGTTGAGTAAAATAAGCCAGACACTAAAGGACAAATATTGTATGATTTCATTGTTATGAACTAATTAAAATAAGCATACACATAGAGTTAGAATCTACAAATAGGCTACTAGGGCATAAATTGGGGTGAGAGAATGGGGAGTTGATGCTTAACTTGTAGAGTATTGCTATTTAGGCTGATGGTAAGGATTTGAAAATGAATATTGGTGATGGTTGCACATCATTGAGAGTGTAATCAACAGCACTGTACTGTGTACGTGAATGTGGTTAATAGAGGAAACTTTAGGGACGCGGGTGTAGCTCAATCAATAGAGCTCCCGTTTACCATATGGGAGGCCTCGGGTTCGCTTCTCGGGGCCTCCTTGTGAGGGCAGGCCGGGCCGCGCGCGGCGCGGTGGGCTGATGCAGCAGGACCTCACAGCAAGGGGGAGATAAGCAGACACAGAAGAAACAAACAGCGAATGGACACAGCAAACACAAGCAGCAAGGGGGGGATAAATAAATAAATAAATAAATCTTTAAAAAAAAAAAAATGGAGGAAACTTTAGGATATATATATATTACTATAAAAATTAAAAGATAAAACATAGGACTGTTGTAGACTATGGACTATAGTTAATGGTACAAGTATAAGAATGTTCTTTAGTGAACTATTGCAAATGTATGATAGTAATACAAGGTGTTGTAGGGTGGTATATGGGGAAAAATACACCTAATGTAAATAATTGATGATAAATTGAACTATTTTAATAATATTTCATCATCTGTAACAAAGGCAGCTACTGTTAAAAAATAGTGCAATCATAAAAAAAGTGCTATCATCAATAGTATAAATGTTCCATGCCAAATTCAAGGTGCTGGTGGTGAGATGGTGTATGGGAATCCTGTATTTTATGCATGATTGTTTTATAAACCCACAACTTCTCTAATAATAATTTTAAAAGATCAATATACAAAAATCAATTGTATTAACAAAAAAAAAGAAGACAGTTGGTACTACGCTCAAGTTTCCCAATTTTCTTGCTTCATGATGTGAGCTAAGAACAAAGATGGTATCAAAATCAGAACTGTTTGTGTTAAATCCTCTCTATTATAGAGTCTCTAAAATTGCCTCTCTATATTCTAAAGCTTGTCTTATTGTCAAATTTAATAAGTGATACCTTGCCCTGAGGAAAATTAGAGTCAATAAGCACTATCAATGGAATTTTTAAGAGAGACAATTAAAAATAACAGACTTGCCAATTATACAAAAAAGTTTTGTTTTTTTTTTAAATGACTGTAATAGCCAAATAAAAGGAATAAAAGAAAATCTATACCCACTAAATATTTCCCATGTACCCAGCACTATTTTACATGCAATGGATGATGAAAATAATGTATTAAGTAATAAGTAAGGTCCTTTCTTGAAGGAACTTAAAAGGAGCAAACGCACTAAAAGTTGGGGAGCTATGACTAATATAAATGAAATAATTAGAAATTAACTATCTGGTTAATTTAATCAAAGCAGAGTAGGAGTTCAGATCTATCAATGGGGATTCAAGTGCCATTTAAGAATTTATGGAGTTAGAACTTGAGCAGCATTTTGAGGGGTCTGGAAAGGAGAATAGGAAACAAAAGGAATCATAATGACTTACTATATGACATCCAGAAGTGTGGCAAAAGGCAGAAAGTCTAATAATATCATGGGATGTTGATGCTTTGGAACAAAAGGGATTCTTATACATAAAAGTGGGAGAAAAATTAGTACAACTGAAAAAATTAAAAAATAAAAATTTAGTACAATTGTTTTGGGAAACAGTCTTCCACATGGGAATATAAGAAGGGGTAAATGGGAATAAAAACATGAAAAGAAGGCTTTAGTTGGCCATGTTTGGGACAGAAATAGGAAAACAAACATTTTCTTAAGAGGGTGTTTTAAAAGCTGTTCAGCAGTAAAGTTCATATACCATCTACACTTACTTGTTTTTTGGTTGCTGGGTACTTAATATCGAGAATTAACTCCCTTATTTCCATTTCAACCAACTCTAGAAAGAGAAAATCAATAAGTGTAAATTTTTCACTTTTATTGTTCTAGGAAAACTTTATTCTTAAAGAAAAATGAAATATTTATACTATTAATCATTGTAAAGGATTTCTGGGTTCTCTCTCACTATTGTTTTTTTTTTTTTTTTCTCACTATTGTTTTATCGTTCCAAATTTCTCATCTATCCAGATGGCATCATCCTTATAGAACAATTCCAATAAAAAGTACATGTGGTTATTTGTATCAAAAGGGAGCTGAGGTAGCTCATAAATGCATTTAAGTATTTTGGATTGCTCCATTTAGAATATTCTATCGAATTTTTAAAAATTACAAAATGGTATGATTTATTAGTTTACTAAAGGACACCTACCTAGATTGGAAGATTTTGTTTTCAGTAAAGTTGCTAGCTTCTTCACTAAGTGCATATCTTTGGCTCGTTCACTCTTCTTATCACTAAATAATAAATACAACAAATTATTACATAATATGAAAATATGTTTTCCTTTTAAGTCTGACAAACTCCAATTTTTTTCCTTTACATTCTTCCTCTTTTAACTTTAGAGATAACAGTCTAATGGTAAAGGTAACAACCACAAAATAATAATAAAACAAAGCAAAACAAAGGGCAAAATAAGGGACTGGGAAAAGTTAGAAGAGGGACATCAATTAGAAGATACTCAAAACCCTTACCTCAGTGCTAAATGGAAAGGAACATTCACTGTTTTCACACTTCCAGATACAGGATCAACAAGACAGATCTGGTATGTCTGTGGCTGCCAACTCTGGCTGGTAACATTATTTAAGCCCATTATTTTATAGCCAGGATACAGTAGCCTAAAGAAATCACATAGCAATATGGTAAAGACAGAAAGTAAAGCAGTACTCTACTGGCAGAGTTGTACCTTGTTAAAATTACTAGAAAATTAAATGAACTAATCAATCTATGTTTCATTAGCAAACAAAGCATTCACCTCATTTAACATCATTATTAGCAAACATTAAAGGAAACTTTTTTTTCCCTGACCCTCCCAAGCATAAGTAAGGGATCAAGGACTTGAGTGGCACACCACTTCCTGTTCAAGAATATTTGTTATTAAGTACTTAATCCTTAATTATATACTCTGCACTTGTGGAAAAACCATATTAAAGAACATGACATTTCTCAAACAACCAGCAATCTAATAAGCAGCTTACTATAACTTTAATAAAAAGCATTCTTATATCGATTTTTGTAACCAGCAAAATGCCAGGGTTTGTGGCTTACCTACAATGCTTGCCCACGTTGAAAGCTCCTACTCTAGGTCCCTGCTGTGTGCTCCACACTTCTAAAATTCCTCTTCTTGGCGCATAGATCACAAGGAACTGAGCAACCCGACTTGGACCCTGGGTATTTCCAAAGGGGGAAAAATCCACCTTTTCTGGTACTCTTTCGTGGAGGTCCTCTACAATTTGGATCCACCCAATTTGTGCATCTCGGTATCCTTGGAGACAGAGGAAAAGAGAAGCTAATTAGTTAATAAATCTAGGTTCAGTAATAGTCTTCTATGGGAAATTTTTTGGAAGAAGGGGATAAAAAATAAGAAGCTTTAAAAGTACATTATATTTTTATGATAAAATATCTTAAGCAGAAACTTAGAGAATAAAATAAATACTAACTCTATCACCAAGTCTTATCAAATCTTAGTATTTTTTCGTACTTGCTTCAGATAATTTTTTTTGAAATTTAATAACAAAACATTAGAGATATTATTGAAGTCTCATGAATACCCCTCTGGATTATATTCCTGTCCCTCCCTTCCCTTTAAAAATGACTTCTTGCTATTCAACTCCATTAATGGTAAGCAGACAGAAAGTGTGGGCTAGACAGTGATGTGAGGAAGCTCCTGCACATGAGAAGGAAGCTGCAGCTGATAACTGTCCTCCATTGCAGGGGAGCCCCTCTCACAGGCAATTGACCCCTCTTTTCTCAGTGCACAATGGTTGCTCCTAAAGGAAAACTGCAGGACAGGGAACATTGCCAACACTAAGCTCCCTCTAGTGGACTTGTTGGTAGAGCTGTGTTAAAATAACATCCAACCTGGAGTTGGTTCAGAAGACGAACACCTAGCAGAAATTGTTGTGCCTGAAACATTTATTTCTATGGACACAAACAAGTAACATAAAGAATGCCTCTGTCACTGCATGGGTTCTTTGACAAGAAGGTGACAGTGACCTCAATCTGGTCTAGGATAATTTAATGTTCTCAAATCTATTATTCTTCTGACTGTAAAGTACAGACCAGATTGTACCATAATTGTGATTTCCAACCCATAGTGTATGCTGACATTACTGTTCCAGAAGATTCCACATATGTAATGCATTTTCTCCTTCTTCCTTACTAGGGGATATTTTATTTTATTTAGGTTGACAATGTGTCCAGCTAAAGACATTCTCAAGTTTAGGTGTGGTGAAGTGACTTAAGTTCTGCCCAATGAATTGTAGATAAAAGTTGGAGGGTCTTTGGGGAATATCTATCTTCAAAGCAGACTGACTCCATTGGCAGGAGTGCCCATCTTCTTTTCCCTTTCTTCCTTCCTGGAATACAAATAAGAAGACTGGAGTTCCAGCAGCCATTCTGGACTGTAATATAACCTTGGGTGTGGAAAGAGCCTGGGTCCTTGAATATCACGGTAATACCATGTCCTATGCTTGGGTTTGTTATTAGCAGTCAACTGTAACCTTTAATTGCCACAGTTACAGAGAAACTAAGTGGACTGACTCAAGCATATGGATATGGAAATCAAATACAATGGATTTTCTTAGATTTTTCTATCTTAAGTCTGAAATACTTGGCATTCTAAATTTAGGGAGACCACTTCACCTTGAGAAGTAGAATGAACGTAGTAGGGGCAAGAAATTGAATCCAGGCATTGACAATGATGGTGAGAATCGAAAGGAAGTACACAGGGCAGAAGTTAAAAGTATTTATGAGGTGATCAAACTTAAAGAATATCAAACAGACTACTGGATTAAATGTTGCTGCTGTGAGTTTATGTTAAAAACATAAACAAAGGATCACACAATGTTACAACTATAAACTGAAAGATGATATGATTGCAGAATGAGAGTATAAACTACAATGTAAACTATAATCCATGCTTAGTGGCAATGCTCCAAAATGTGTTCATCAATTGTAACAAATGAACCACACTAATAAAGGATGTTGTTAATGTGGGAAAATGTGGGACGGGTAGGGAGCGGGGCATACGGGAATCCCCTATATTTTTTATGTAACATTTACATAATCTAAGTATCTTTAAATATCTATATATATATAGATATTTAAAAGTGAATTAAATCAATAAGGAAACAGAGTACTTAAATAATAAAAGAAATGAACTAGACCTAACAGATATATACAAAACATTGTACCTCCAAACAGCAGGATATGCATTCTTCACAAGAGTGAATGGATCCTCCTCCAGGACGGACCATATGTTGGGTCACTAAACAGTTCTCAATATATTTAAAAAGACTGAAATTATATAAAGCACTATATCTGATCATAATGGATAGAAGCTGGAAATAACAGGCGGAGAACTGGAAAATTCACAAGTATATGGAAGTTAAACAACACACTCAAACAATCAGTGGGTCAAAGAAGAAGTTGCAAGAGAAATCAGTAAACATCTTGAAACAAATGAAAACCAAGAAGACATACCAAAACGTATGGAATGCAGTGAAGGCAGTCTGAGAGGGAAGTTTACAGCCCTAAACACTTTACATTAAAAAAGAAGAAAGCTAAAATCAAAGACCTAACTAAACCCCTGGAGGAACTAGAAAAATAACAGCAAACTAACCCTAAAGCAAGCAGAAGGGAAGAAATAGCAAAGATGAGAGCAGAAATAAATGAAATTTAGAATAAAAAATAGTAGACAAAAATCAACTAAAACCAAAAGTTGGTTCTTTGAGAGAATCAATAAAATAGACAAACTCTTAGGAAGACTGACAAAGAAAAAAAGAGAGAAGATTCAAATAAATAAAATCAGAAATGAGAGGGGGGACATTACCACTGACCCCACAGAAATACAAAAGACCAAAAGAAGATATTATGAACAACTTTATGCCAACAAATTAGATAACCTTGATGAAATGTAGAATTTCCCAGAAATACACAAACCACCTACACTGACTCCAGAAGAAATAGACGATCTCACCAAACCAAAGTAAAGAGATTGAATAGGTAATCAAAAGCCTCCCAAAAAAGACAAGCCCAAGAACAGATGGATTCAGAGGTGAATTCTATCATTCAAGAAAACTAATACTAACCTTGCTCTAATTCTTCCAATAAACTGAAGAGGAAGGAACACTCATTCTATGAGGCCAACCCTAATACCAATGCCAGATAAAGGAACTACAAGAAAAGAAAATTACAAACCAATTTCTCATGAATATAGATGCAAAAATCCTTAACAAAATACTTGCAAATTGAATCCAAAAGCACATTAAAAGACTTATACACCATGATCAAGTGGGATTTACTGCAGGTATGCAAGGGTGGTTCAACACAAGAAAAACCAATTAACATAATACACCACCTTAACAAATTGAAGGGGAAAAACAACATGATATTTTGATTGACTCAGAAAAAGCATTTGACAAAATCCAGCATCCTTTCTTGATAAAAAACACTTACAAAAATAGGAATAGAAGGAAATTTCAACACGATAAAGGGCATATCTGAAAAACCCACAGCTAACATCACACTCAATGGTGAAAGATTGAACACTTTCCCTATAAGATCTGGAACAAGATAATGATGCCCACTGTCACCACTGTTATTCAACATTGTTCTAGACGTTCTAGCCAGAGCCACTGGGCAAGAAAATAAAAAAATAACAGGCATTCAAATTGGAAAGGAAGAAGTAAAAATTCCCTATTTGGAGATGACATGATCCTATATATAGAAAGACCCAAAAAAATCTACAACAAAACTACTAGAGCTAATAAAAAGTTCAGCAAATTGGCAGGATACAAGAACAACATGCAAAAATCAGTAGTGTGCCTATACACTAGTAATGAGCAATCTGAGGAGGAAATCCAGAAAAAAAATCCATTTATAATAGTAACTAAAAGAAGCAGATAAATACGAATAAATTTAACCAAGGATGTAAAGGACTTGTACAAAGAAAACTAAACATTGCTAAAAGCAATCAAAGATCTTAATAAATGGAAGGATATTTCATGCTCATGGACCGGAAGACTATTAAGATGTCCATTCCACTCTAATTGATTTACAGATTCAATGCAATACCAATCAAAATCCCAACAGCCTACTTTGCAGAAGTGGAAAAGCCAAAAATCAAATTTACTTGGAAGGATAAGGGGCCCAAAACAGCCAAAAACATCTTGAAAAAGAAGAATCCAGACTCACACTTCCTGACATTAAGGCATATTACAAAATAAAGTGGTCAAAACAGCATGGTATTGGCATGAAGGTAGATATATTAATAAATGGAATAGAATTGAGAGTTCAGAAATAGACCCTCACATCTATGGTCAATTGACTTTTTAAAAAATACTGGGTTTAATAGAGAATGTCACATTGTAAACAAGTCCTTTGACCCATTAGCTTAAAACGTAGTGACAGTACAATTACACAAAAAAGCTTAAGACAAAATGCTGGTATAAAATACAGCACTTAAAGAGAAGCCTGAGCCAGGCTCTGAAGTCTTTCCCAGAAAGACAGGCAGCAGCAGCAGCTTCAAATAGGCACAAAGACAGGGAGGAGAAGGCAGTATCCACTCCATGAAGGCTAAGAGAGTAAAAGAAAGAGCAATAGACTCATCTTATGAACAAGGGGTGAAGGACAAATGGACAGAAAGGTTATATTTCCTGATATGCTGGAAACCTTAGACAATACCACCCCAGACTGAGAGGTCCTTAGAAGGGGAGAGTACTGTAAGTGGGGGAAAGAATATTAGGCAGCTTTAGAAGCATTTGGTATGTTGTCTTGGCACTCAGCTCTTATGAGAGCAGGAAAGCATGCCTCATGTTTTGTATCTAAACTCACACCTGGGCTGCTTGTCCTGGCTCCCATCACCTTGACTGAACACCCACACTGAAACCGTCTGTTGCCCCATGGACCTCCTACCTTTTAATGAGTGTACAGTTAAAGAGAAGAGTCACAGTAAGAAATTTGAACAAAAACACAGAGCTCTGATGGCAAAAGGGCTCCTGCCTTCTCCTGGTGCCAGCGGGTCCCTAATGGAGAGGAGTTTGACATGGCTGGGTCCACTGGGGTTCTGGGTTCGTCAGCAAAAGCTTTCTCTTAAGCGCCTCCTCTCCATTCAAATCCTCCCCCTAAGGAGGTCCTCCAGGTTCATAAAAGGTCAGTTCTAAGAGCAGAAAAAAATTAAAAACTGGGAGGAAAGGAAAAAGCGGGAGTTTTCTTTCCATGGCATTTGTTACTGACCAGAGGGACTGATTCCTTATACTTACTTTAGACATTAATCTAGGACAGTGATTCTCAAAGAAGGCGGCAGGCCTGCTCAAGAAGGGCTCTCAAGACTCTCCAAAGAGGTCCTGTGCAATATATACAAGCCCCAAATTCCCTCTCATTTGAGAATTAGGCATGTAATGATACAGGATCCTGAAGGGGGTGTGTTGTGCAAGAAGACAGTGTCAGAGGCAGAACAAAAAGTTAAAACTTCTAACCTACATGTGGCAGATACCAAGATGATGTAATACATTTTTTAGAGGTTTTTTTTCTGAGTCAGTAGATTACAAACAAGTCATTCTCCCTGTAGTTAAACTGCAGGACTAGGTTTCAAGTCTCACAGCCAAGAACATTAGATTCACCCACTTACCTGGAATAACAATACTGGATTAGAGAAATACAAGTTTGTTCTCCTAAAGACAATTTCCAGAAGAACCTGCCCTTCCCTATTAGGTAGTTGATACAGGCTAATCACTGTTTGGTTTCTTGGAAGACTGGCTATTCTCTGTTTCCTTCTCTTTGACACTGTACAAGGGGTCTACCAACTTGTTATGAACAAGCATTAAACTTCTGAAATACCTGGTCTTCACTTTCAGCTCTAGGGTGGCATCCTCATCACAAACAATGTGAGGGGATGCTGCCAGAAGGCAGACATGGTCCACATGTGGCTCACTCCCTCCTCGATGGCCTTGTACAGAGAAAATACCTCATGCATCCCCATGATGAGGCTCATCACCCCTCTAGCATCCATGATGGTGCCCACGCCCAGTGTCAGGGCCATGGTAGGACCGTGGTGAGATCCCCATCGAAGAACCTAGAGTTGGCCCGGATGCTGTCCATAGCCAGTGTCTTCACACAGGTCCTAGACACCAGACTAGATCCCAGTTCGTTGAAGGTGATGTGTCTGTTGGGGCCAATGCCTCCAAACCACAGCTCGATCCCACCTGCAGCCATGATCTTCTCTTCAAAAGCATCATACTCAGCCTGCAGGTCAGCTCCATTCCCATCCAGGATATTGGTGTTTTCTGGATGGATGCCAATGTGCTTGAAGAAGCTGTTCCACATGTAGGACGGTAACTCTCTGGGTGGTCTCAAGGAAGGCCCATATACTTGTCCATGCTGAAGGTCTTTGCATAGTTGAAGGACAGGTCCCTGTTCTTGTAGTACTCATTCAACTTCTTTTAATAGCCAAATGGGCTGCTTCCTGTGGGAGCCCCAGGGTGAAAAACTTGTCTGACCTTGGGTTAAACTGGATGTGGCACTGCCCATTCACTGGCCTGAGAACAGTGATTGAGGAGAAGCTGCATTGTGTCGAGGACACCTCCAGCGGCACAGGTCATGTTGCCATGGGTCACACGGCCATCAACTGATCTTTGACAAAGCTACCAACCACTCAACTAGGACAGAACAGTCTCTTCAACAAATGATTCTGGGAGAACAGGATATCCATATCCAAAGGAATGAAAGAGGACCCCTACCTCACACCTCACACAAAAATGAATCAAAGAGCTAAATATAAGATCCAGGACCGTAAAACTAGAAGAAAATGTAGAAAAGCATCTTCAACATCTTGTGGTAGGTGGGAGTTTCTTACACTTTATACCCAAAGCATGAACAATGAAAGAAAAAATAGAAATGGACCTCCTCAAAATTAAATACTTTTATGCTACAAAGGACTTTGTGAAGAAAGTGAAAAGGCAGCCTACTTAATGACAGAAAATATTTGGAAACTACATATTCAATA
>JAQZBX010024005.1:12301-30550 GCA_029593785.1 Cabassous unicinctus
AAAAAAAAAAAAAAAAAAAAAAAAAAAAAAAAAAAAAAAAAAAAAAAAAAAAAAAAAAAAAAAAAAAAAAAAAAAAAACAGATGAAGAGATGCTCAACATCACTAGCTATTAGGGAAATGCAAATCATAATAACAAGAAGATACTATTTTGCAACTACTAAAATGGCCACTATCAAAAACAACAACAACAACAAAAAACCAAACAGAAAACTACAAGTGTTGGAGAGGATGTGGAGAAATAGGGATATTTATTCACTGCTGGTGGGAATGTAGAATAGTGCAACTGCTGTGGAAGACAGCTCGGCAATTCTCAGGAAGCGAGGTATAGAATTGCCATATGATCCAGCCATTCTGCTACAAGGTACACATGCAGAAAAACTGAAAGAAGGGACACGAACAATATTTGCACACCAGTGTTCATAGTGGAATTATTCACAATCGTCAAAAGATGGAAACAACCCAAATGTCCATCAACTGAAGAAAGGATAAACAAAATGTAGTATGTACATGTGATGGAATATTATTCAGCTGTAAGAAGGAAATGAAGTCCAGATGCATGTGACAAGATAGATGAACCTTGAGGACATTATGTTGAGTGAAATAAGCCAGACACAAAAGGATAAATATTGTATGGTCTCACTAATAACTAATTATAATGCACAGACTTTTGGGGTTAAAATCTAAAGCATAGGTTACCAGGAGACAGAATGATGGTAGAGAAGGAGAAACTGATGCTAAGTTTGTAGAGAATATTTTGTAAGGTTGATTGTAAATATTTGGAAATGGACAGAGGTGATGGTAGCACATTAAGTGTAGTGAACAATTAGGGGTGCGATTGAAAAGGGAAGTTTGGGTTCATGTATATCACTAGAAGGAAAACTAGAGGATAAAACATGGGCTGTAAAACATAGTGAAGCTTGTTGTGCAGGATGACTGTGGTTAATAGTACAAAGGTAAGAATATTCTTCCATGAACTCTAAAAAATGTATATCACTATACAAAGGGTTGATAATAGGTTGGTACATGGAAAAAAAGAAACAACTAAGGCAAACTATGGACTATAGTTTGTAAGATTGTAATATTCTTTCATCAATTGTAACAAAGGTACCCTATCAATGCTAAGTGTTAATGATAGGAGTGTATATAAAGGGTATGGGATTTTAAATTTTGGAACAATGAGAACATTCTCAAATTGACTGTGGTGATGAATGTGTACCTTGGTGGTACTAAGAGCCATTGATTATACACTTTTAATGGATTGTATGGTGTGTGAATAAAACTGTTCTTAAAAAAAAAAAAAGTGAATTCATTTTTTTAATCTGGAACATTGTAAGGAAGTACCTTTCCACATGCGTATTGCAATTCCTCTAGCTACATCCAATAAAATAACTCTGCCGAAATCATCAGTTACCGCTGCCAATGTGTTACATGGAGACAGACATAAACTTTCACCATG
Organism: Cabassous unicinctus; assembly: GCA_029593785.1. Classification (NCBI taxonomy): domain Eukaryota; kingdom Metazoa; phylum Chordata; class Mammalia; order Cingulata; family Chlamyphoridae; genus Cabassous; species Cabassous unicinctus. The sequence goes on from JAQZBX010024005.1 coordinate 13,758, forward strand.
GCGTCTAGAATCTGGAAGTCCAAATCTGATATTTAAAGGAAAAGAAAAAGCTCAAATCACATTCCAATCTAGAGAAATTTAACAGAAAAATTAAATGCATAAACAAAATAGCTGAATGTTTTTTTTAAACAAATTAATTTTATTGATACATATTAATAAAGCATACAATTCATACTGAATGTGTTTTTATTTCAAGAAATATGAATCTTGCCTGGATTCATAGTTATTAATGAATCACACCAGATATTTTCTAATATAAAATACATAAAATTTCTTCTGTTATAAAATAAAAACACAGCCCCATGAAATACTAGGTTTTCTACATAGAATACCCACAGCCTTACATTTTTAGAAAATATCAAGTATAACTTTACCTATCCTTAATTAAGAGGTATATTATAGAAAACAAAACCCTCAAAACCTACTAAATGTTAGAATACCTTGCCAGACACTGATATCTATAGTCTATTATATTTATGCTCTTTTTTATATGGTCTCTTTTTTGCTAGATCTCACAGCTTACCTATTATGTAACAGGGAGATAGCAGTGAACAAAAGAAAAAAGGAATGACTGCCCCCTAGGAGCTTATATCCTAGTGGGAAAAAAATCCCCCATTAATGAGTTTTAGAAATTCCAAAGACTTATGACAGCAACAAATATATCCCTTAAGCACATTGAAGACCCTAAATTTAACAGTATATTTCTACAACTACTAAAATAAGAGAAGAGCATGACAGACTTGCCTTACAGCTAATGGTGTAGCCGGTTCAACCTTTGGCTTTTGTTTTGGGGCAGCTTCCTCTTCATGCTTACTTTTCCAACCGAGCCAACCACTTAAAAGAAAGAAGGTTTAGAATAAAACTAGAGTTCCCAAAGTTTAAAAATGCATACTACCAAACTACAAGCTGAAGCCAAGCTAGATATAAATTAGGTATTTTTAAATTTAATATTTATGTAATTACCTGGCAGCATTAAATAAAGCAGAAGTGAGTTTACTTGCAACTGCTAGTGCAACGTGAGATAATAATGGTTGTGTGCTTCCCTGAAAAAAAAAAACAGAACAAAACATTTGAAAAAGAAACCTTATTTGCTTACAAAGAAACAAAATATACCTACTAAATAAGGCTTACTAAAAAAAGTTGTGAAAGGTTCTAAGACCTGGACTAAAAACAATACTCAGCTTTTTTCACAGGTTACACTAAAGTCTTTATGTTAGGAAGTAGCAATATAATAAAAATTTAAAACTATAGTTTAAAAATAAAATCACTAGTACTTTTTTGCTTTTAAGATAACCCTCTTTAAATGGTGATTAAAAATTTTTAAACGAGGATATTAAGATGGCATCATTCTAGTTAGGCTATGGATTTCCCATCTATCCAAACTGGCTCTTTTTCCTTTTTTATTTTCCTTTGAAAGTAAAAAGATAGTTTAGACAATTCTGAAAAGGCTGTTTTTGAAGCAAGAAATAAGAGTTGCAAAGCCTAGCACCTAGCTTTTCCCTATTTTAGGAAGCAATTTTTATCACTTATGTCAACTATGACTGGTAGCTGTCTTTACAATTCCTCATTTATTCAAATCCCTGGTGGGCTGACATCATTAACAACCCTGAGGCTTCAGGCTCCAGCACCAATAAGTAAAGATGACTCAGCTGTCAGAGAACTCAATACTTGAGAAACAAAGAGATATGTTTGTATTACTTTGATTTCACTACTGATTTCAGTTCATCTATATAGTTTAGAAGAAAGTGAGTTGAGATTAATTTGGGCTTCAACTGAAATTTAGAAATGTAAACAGCTTAACCTTTCAAAGGATATGTTACAATATTCAATTTGTAGACAAGTTGAAAAATCAGAGTGGCCTTACACATGATCAGTAGTGAAACTCATACCTCTAAAGCATAGAAGAAGCCGGTAAATGGATTGGATCCTACGGTGATATACTGAGACATGGCAGGTGGACTGTTTTTAATTGCTGCATTAAATCCGCCTATGTTGGAAGCGGTCTTCATTTGATCAAAAGGGGACAGAGTCATAATACCTAATGATAAAGAAAAACAAACTTGATTTGAAGCTCCAGCCTAAGCTGTTAACAGCTGAGTTTTATGCAACAGTCACAAGTCATTATTAAAATCTACAAAACTCAAAGTCCATAAAATATTTGTAAAATATTAAATTTGTCATCTATAATTTCTCTACACTATAAAAGAAATATTACAAAATTTAAATATTATTTTTTTGAACAGGTAAAAATTTAAAAGGTACAAAAAGTATACAGTCCACCTATATCCCCACATACTAGTTCACTTCCTAGAGGCAGCAATTGATGGTTTCTCCTGTTTCCTTCCAGTGATGTTTTACACACAAAAATAATAGCATACTACATAAACTAATGTGTACCTTGCTTTTCTTATTTAATAAAATATCAAGAAGATGAATCCACATTAGAATTCATCTAGACATGCCTCATTCTTCTCAATCATTCATAGTATTCCACTGTATGGACATACCATAATTGGTTTGACCTGCTGGCATTTAGGTTGTTTCCCATCTTTGCCACTACAAATAATACTGTTTTGTAAATCCTCTGCACACTTATGTAAGTCCTCCTGTAAGATAAATTCTTATAAACAGAGTGCAGGGTCAAAAGGGATTTGCATTTTTAAAAAAATTATTATATACCTTTACACTGCTTTCCATAAAGCTGGTACCAATTTATACTCTCTGTCAAAAAAGTAAAAGAACACTTGTATTCCCATACTCTTCCCAACTTAGTGAAAACAAACACTTTCAAGAATCAACTATAGTTCAGAAATCCCCAACCTTTAATAGTGAAGCATTACTTTTCATTTCCCCAAGGCACTAAGAGAAAATGTAGGCAGAGACTGAATGCTGGGGTAGTGGAGGAAAAGCCAGTCGCATTTAAATTCACCTGGGTGGCAGAAAGAGCATGGAAGGAAAGTGAGCCTAGAGATCTAGCTAGATTCAAACATATGTGCGCTTAGCATCTTTAAACTTGGGTATGCATGCGGTACATGAAGACACCCCATTGAGAGGTTTTTGAACTCAAATATGTTGTAAAGTAGAGCAAAAGGAATTCTAATTTTCTTTTTTTTTCCAACCAGGAGGTCCCAGGGATGGAACCCGGGTCCCTCCATATGGGAGGTGGATGCCCAACCATTTGAGCCATCTGTCCCCCTCTAATTTTCTTATATAGACATTGTGTCTTCTTTGTATGGAAACTGTCAAAAAAATGCATTGCTGCTGAAGAAGAGTACTGAGGAAGCAAATTCTTTTGGGGAGTTCATAAGCAAACCACACTGGATTTAGAGATTTAAGTGATCAAATAAATCTCTGTAAAAGCTGGACCACTCTTAAAAATGAGAGCATCTGCCTTATATTACTAGATAAATTTTCATGATTCAATATTTAAAATGTTTTTACTATGTGATAAAATTTGCATAAGTTTTCCCCAACCCTGCCAGAATAAGATCAAAAGGTGAATTGAATGGCATATAAATTATGAAAAAAAAGTACATCTCATTTTGAAAATGATTTATTTTCTTCAACTAAATAAAATATATATATATATATTTTTTAAGATTTATTTATTTTATTTTATTTATCCCCCCCCTTGCTGCTTGTGCTGCTGTGTCCATTCGCTGCGTGTCTTCTCTGTGTCTGCTTATCTCCCCCTTGCTGTGAGGTCTTGCCGCATCAGCCCACGGCGCCGCGCCAGCCGGCCTGCCCTCACAAGGAGGCGCAGGGAAGCGAACCCGGGGCCTCTCATATGGTAAACAGGTGCTCTATCCATTGCGCCACACCCGCTTCCTGCCGTGAGGTTGCTGCATCAGCCCACCGCACCGCTCAGGCTGGCGTGCCCTCACAAGGAGGCCTCGGGACTAGAACCCGGGCCTCCCATATGGTAAACGGGGGCTCTATCCACTGAGCCACACCTGCTTCCCTAAAACATTCTTTACTAAAATTGTTAATACCATGTTTAGTGAGAATATTATTGACTACACTTTATTTTTCAGGTCCTAGTTTAATCTGTGTGATTTGAAAATCTGAATGTAATCTTATTTTATTTAACTACTTAAAAGGAAAGTTATCATAGCTAAAAAACATCCTTTTACAAAACATAAACCCAAATGGAAGAAATGCGTCCTTAGCTTTTCCTCTTTTTTGTACATTTGTTATAAAATTCATGAAAGAACATTTTTATAAATGTACTGTTAATGATAGTCCATTGTTTACAATAGGGTTCACTGTGCTATACAATGCCATGTTTTAATTTTCATTCTAGTAACATATTACAACTTAATATTTCCCCCTTTAAACTACATTCACATATATTATACTCACAATGTTGTGCTACTATCACCACCAAAACTTTACTATCAACCTAAATAGAAATTCTGTACAAAGCAAGCATGAATTCCCCATCTCTTACCCCCAACCTAGCCCCTGATAATCTATATCCTAGATTCTAAACTCTAGAAATTGGCTTAAAATTATTTCATATCAGTGAGATCATACAATATTTGTTCTTTCCTGTCTCTGGCTTATGTCACTCAACATAGTATCTTCAAGTTTCATCCACGTTGTCATATGAACCAGAACTTCCTTCTTTTTCAATGCTGAATAATATTTCACTGTACATATACATATTTTGTTTATCCATTCATCAGTTGCTGGACACTTGGGTGCTTCTATCTTTTGCAATTGTGAACAATGTCGCTATGAACACTGGTGTACAAATATCTGTTTAAGTCTGTGCTTTCAATTCTTTTGGGTATATACCTAGTACTGGGATTGCCAGTCATATGGTAATTTTATACTCAGCTTTCTGAGGAACTGCCAAACTGTCTTCAACAGCAGCTGCATCATTAACATTCTCACCAGCAATGAATGAATGTTCCTACATCTTCATATCCTCTCCAACACTTGTAATTTTGTTTTTGTTTGTTTGTTTTTTAAATAGAAGCCATCCTATGGGGTGTGAAATGGTATCTCATTGAGGTTTTGATTTGCATTTCCCTAACAGCTAGTGATGTTGAGCATCCTTTCATGTACTTTTTAGCCATTTGTATATCCTCTTAGGAGAAATGTCCATTGAAATTCTTTTGACCATTTTTAAATGGGGTTGTCTTTTTATTGTTGACATGTAGGATATCTTTATATAAACTATTAAACCCTTATTGGATATGTCGTTTCTAAATATTTTCTCCCATTGAGTAGACTGTCTTTTCATATTTGTGATAAAGTCCTTTGGTGTGCAAAAGTTTTTAATTTTGATGAGGTCTCATTTACCTATCTTTTCTTTTGTTGCTTATGTTTTGGGTATAAAGTGTCAAAGAAACCATTGCCTAACACAAAGTCCTAAAGATGTGTCCCTACATTTCCTTCTGGGCGTTTTATACTCCTCACTCTTATATTTAGATCTTTGATTCATTCTGAGTTATTTTTTTGTATATGATGTGTTTTAGTATGCCAAAGGGCTGCCGATACAAAGTACCAGAAAATCTGTTGGCTTTTATAAAAGGTATGTAGTTGGGGTAAAAGTTTACAGTTCCAAGGCCATGAAATGTCAAAATCAAGGCATCAGCAGAGATCTTTTCTCACCAAAGTCAGCTACTCTTGATCCCAGTGTGTTGCTATGTGGTAAAAGAAAGATGGCCGCCGATCCCTGTGGTTTCAGCCTTTCCCTCTGGCTCACTGTCTCCTCTTGAGCCATGCGCCCAGCCTCCTGGGGCTTATGCTTAAGTGATCCTGTAGTCGTCTCTCTCCTGGCATAGCACTTGTCTCTTAAAGCTTCTGTCCTTGCAGCTCAGCTGTGGACAAAACTGGAGTCTTTTTTCTCACATGGCAAAATCAAACATGGCAGTTCCCTTTTTTCCTGTGTCTGACCATGTGAGTCCATTTATATCAGACCCAGTAAGGGGACAGAGACTCAACCTGAGTTATGCTTCACTGATGTAGTCCAATCAAAAGCCCTAAATCAAGCTAATCAAGTAATCTAATCAAATGTCCCTCCGCTGAATTTAATACAATCAAGAGGTATCACACCCAGAGGAATATATAGGTTTACAAACATAATCTGTCTCTTTTTGGGATTCATAAAATAATCTCAACCGCCACAGTCCACTCACTGAATCCCAAAAAGACATGTCTTTCCATATGCAAAATACATGCATTATATCACAATATTCCAACAACCTTAAATCATTTCAAGGGCAAGGCTAAGTACAAAATCACATCAAAATCAGTTATAGCATGCAGTTTGTCTTGGTGCAAAGACTCCCTCTGGCTGTAGACCTGTGAAGCTTAGAAAACATGTTATCTTGTTTCCAATATACACAGGATAAACATTTGCATTACCATAAAGAGAATTTGTGAGGGAAACATGTGTCACAGGTCCCCAACAGTTCTAAAAACCTGCAGGGCACACTCCATTGGATTTCAAAGTCTGAGAATCATCCTTAAAACGATGGTTTCTTCTTCTCCTCAGGCCTCATAGGGGCCCACCCTTTCCACAGGCTTGCCCAATGGCCATTTTCTCAGTTCCCTCATCTAACCAAGCTCCAAACCTCATCCTCCAAGAACATATGGGTGATGGCCACACCTTCCCCAATCTCTGGGGGATAGTCTCAACCTCTTTAGTACAGTGAGGTGGTGGCAACATTCTCCCTAATATCTGGCATACAGGCCTAACCCCCTGAGGGCAGTGGGGTGGTGACCTAACTCTCCCCAACAAATGGGGAACAGGCCCAGCCCCCTCAGAGCAGTGGGGTGACAACTGAACTCTCACGAACATATGAGAACAGCCTCAAATCCCTCAGAGCAGTGGGGTGGTGACCTCACTGTCCCCAACCTATGGGGAACAGGCCCACCACCTTCAGAGAAGTGAGGTGGTGACCTAATTCTCCCCAACCACCAGAGAATGCGCTCTACCCTCTCTGTAGTCTGGGGTAGCCAAACTTTCCCTGAACGGCGGGCTGGAAGAGCCACTCTCTTCAAATGCCAGGGAAAACTCACCCTCTCCATACACATGGATGAGATCCCTCTCTTGGCCCAAGGAGATGTCTTAATTCCAGTCCTCAGCTTCCATGGTTTTCCTCTTGAAGCCATTTTCCCTTCAATCTCTTTTCTTCCTGTCCCTTTTAGTCCAGGCTGACAGCAGTTTGTTTTGTTCATACAGAGTGTGGCAGTTGAGATTACTTTATAAATCCCAAAAGAGAAAGATTATGTTTGAAAAACTAATCTACTCCTCTGGGTGTGATACCCTTTGATTGCACTGAATTAAGTTGATGGGCATTGATTAGATTACTTGATGAGATTTCTTTAGGGATTTCGATTGGACTACACCAGTGAGGTGTGACTCAGGTTGAGACTCTGTCCCTTGCTGGGTCTGAAATAAATGGACTCACATAGACAGACAAGAGGAAAAAGGGAACTGCCATATCTGATCCTGCCGTTTAAGAGAAAGGATTGCTTAAGCATGAAGACCCAAGAGGCTGGACCCACAGAGTAGCACAAGAAGAGATGGTGAACCCAGAAGGGAAGGCTGAAACCTCATCCTGCTTCACCACGTGGCAACATGCCAGGACCAACAAGTAGCTGACTTTGGTAAGAAAGTTATCTCTGATGGTGCCTTGGACTGGACTTCTCACAACCTTAAAACTAAGTTTTTACCCCAAATAAATCCCCTTGATAAAAGCCAACACATTTTCTGGTACTAAAGTTCTAGTCAAGAGAAGTTAGGCAAGAACATTGTTATTTACAATGTTGAATAACAGAGGTGACAGTGGACATCCTTGTCTTGTTCCATAACTTAGAGGGAAAGCTTTAAGTCTTTCACCATTGAGTATCATGTTAGCTGTGGGTCTTTTACATATGCCCTTTGTTGTACTGATGAAATTCCCTTCTATTCCTATTTTTCTAAGTGTTTTCATCAACAAAGAATGCTGGATTTTGTCAAATGCCTTTTCTTGAGATGATCACGTGTTTTTTTCCCCCTCATATTGTTAATGTTATTACACTGGTTTTCTCATGTTGAACCACTCTTGCATAACTGGGATAAATCCCACTTGATCACATTGTATAATCCTTTTATTGTGCTGTTGGATTTGGTTTGCTAGTATATTGCTAGTATATTGCTGAGGATTTTACATCTGTATGCATAATGGATAATGGTCTATAATTTACTTCTCTCATGAAATCTTTACTTGGCTTTGGTATTAGGGTGATGTTGGCCTCATAGAATGAGTTAGATAGTGTTCTCTCCTGTTCCATTTTATTTGAAGAGTTTGAGCAGGATTGATGTTAATTCTTCATTGCTAGTAATGTTTCATAGCATTTTCCTGAGAAGCCATCTGTTCCTGGGCTTTTTCTTTGTTGGGAGGTTTTTTAAAAGTATATATATATATTTTATTACAGAAGTAGATGATATCTACTATAGATTGATTTCATTTCCTAATAGCTAGTGATATTGATATTTTTAATGTACTTTTTTGCCATTTGTATTTCCTCTTTGGAGAAATGTCTATTTAAATCTTTTGCCCATTTTTAAATTGCACTGCTTGTTCTTTTACTGTTGAGCTGTATGATCTCTTTATATAGCATGGAAATCAAACCCTTATCAGATATGTGGTTTCCAAATATTTCCTCCCATTGAGTGGGCTGCCCTTTCACCTTCCTGGCATAGTACTTTGACTCACAAAAGTATTTAAGTTTGAGGAGGTCTCATTTATCCTTTTTTTTTTTTGCTCGTGCTTTCAGTGTAAGGTTTAGGAAACCACCACTTAACTCCTGGTCTTGAAGATGTTTCCCTACATTTTCTTCTAGGAGTTTTATGGTTGTAGCTTTTATGCTAGGTCTTTGATACATTTTGAGTTAAATTTTTTTTTTTTTAAAGATTTATTTATTTATTTATTTACCCCCCCTTGCTGCTTGTGCTTGCTGTGTCCATTCGCTGTGTGTTTCTTCCGTGTCTGCTTATCTCCTCCTTGCTGTGAGGTCCCGCTGCATCAGCCCACCGGGCTGCGCGGGCCGGCCTGCCCTCACAAGGAGGCCCCGGGAAGCGAACCCGGGGCCTCCCATATCGATTGAGCCACACCCGCTTTCCTTGAGTTAATTTTTGTATAAGGTGTGAGATGGGGGTCCTTTTTCTTTTATTTTGGATATGCATATCCAGTTTTCCCAGCACCATTTGTTGAGGAGACTGCTCTGCCCCAGCTGGATAGGTTTGACAGCCTTGTCAAAAATCACTTGACCATAGATGGTGAGGGTCTGTTTCTGAACCATCAATTTGGTTCCATTGTTCTATCCGTCTACCTTTATGCCAGTATCATGCTGTTTTTAACCACTGTAGCTAGGTAATATGATTTAGAGTCTGGAAGTAAGAGTCCTCCAACTTTGTTCTTCTTTTTCAAGATGTTTCTGAATATTTTGGTCCTCTTACCTTTCCAAATAAATTTGTTAATTGGGTTTTCCAATTCTTTTTAAAAAAAGTCTGTTAGAATATTTTATAGGATTTCATTGAATCTGCATATCAATTTGGGTAGATATGACATCTTAACAATATTTAGTCCTCCAATCCATGAATATGGAATGTTCTTCCATTTATTTATGTCTCCATTCATTTCTTTTAGCAGTACATTGTAGTTTTTTCAGAATACAATGCTTTATGTCCTTCATTAAGTTTATTCCTAAATATGTGATTCTTTTAGTTGCTATTGTAAATGGATTTTTTTTCTGAATTCCTCCTCAGATTGCTCATTACTGTGTATAGAAACACTACTGATTTTTGCGTATTAATTATGCATCATGCCACTCTGCTGAACTCGTTTGTTAACTGTAGTAGCTCTGTTGTAGATTTTTCAGGACTTTCTAGGTATAAGATCATATCATCTGTGAATAGCAAAAATTTTACTTTTTCCTTCCCATTTGGATGCCTTTTATTTCTTTTTCTTGCCCGATTGCTCTAGCTAGAAGATCTAGCACTATATTGAAGAACAGTGATGACAGATGGCATTCTTGTCTTGCTCCCGATCTCAATGGGAAAGTTTTCAATCTTTCACCACTGAGTACAGTGTCAGCTGTGGGTTTTTCATATATGCCCTTTGTCATGTTTAGAAATTTTCCTTCAATTCCTATCTTTTTGGCATGTTTTTATCAAGAAAGGATTCTAGATTTTGTCAAATGTCCTTACTGTGCCAATCGAGATGATCATGTGATTTTTTTTCTTTGAATTATTAATATGGCATATTATGCTGATTTTCTTGTGTTGAACCACCCTTGCATGCCTGGTATAAAACCCATGTGATAATGATGAATAATTCTCTTAATGTGTTGTTGGATTCGATTAGTATTTTGTTGAGGATTTTTGCATCCGTATTCATTAGGGAAATGGGTCTGTAATTTTCTTTTTTTGTAATATCTTTATCTGGCTTTGGTATTAAGGTGTTATTGGCGTCATAGAATGAGTTTGGTAGTGTTCCTTCCTGTTGAATTTTTGGAAGTTTGAGTAAGACTAGTATTAAACCTTCTTTGAATGCTTAGTAGAACTCATCATTGAAACCACCTAGTCCTGGGTTTTTCATTTTGGGGAGTTGTTTGATGACTGTTTCAATCTCTTCACTTGTGACTGGTTTCTTGAGGTCTTCTATTTCTTCTAGGATCAGTGCAGGTTGTTCATAGGTTCCTAGGAATTTTTCCATTTCATCTACATTGTCTAGCTTGTTGATGTACATTTGTTCATAGTATCTTCTTATGATCTCTTATTTCTGTGGGGTCAGTAGTGATGTCCCCATTTTCATTTCTGATTTTATTTATTTGCATCTTCTTTTTCTTTGTCAGTATACCTAAGAGTTTGTCAATTTTGTTCATCTTCTTGAAGAACCAACTTTTGGTTTTGTTAATTCTATTGTTTTTGTTGTTGTTATCAATTTCATTTTATTTCTCATCTGACCTTTGTTATTTCATTCCTTCTGCTTGCTTTGGGAATACTTTGCTTTTTCTAGTTTCTCCAGCTATGTGTAGTTAGGTTGTTGATTTTGGCTCTTTCTTCTTTTTAATGTAAGCATTGAGGGCTATAAAGTTCACTCTCAGCATTGCCTTCACTGCAACCAATAGGTTCTGATATGTTGTGTTTTCATTTTCATTCATCTCAAGATATTTGTTGATTTCACTCACAATTTCTTCTTTGACCCACTGATTATTTACGAGTGTGTAGTTTAATCTCTTTATATTTGTGAATTTTCCCTTTTTCTGCCTGTTGATTTCCAGCTTTACTTCATTACGATCAGAGAAAGTTCTATATATATAATTTCAATCTTTTTAAATTTACTGAGATCTGCTTTGTGACCAATATATTGTCTATCCTGGAGAAAGGTCAATGAGCACTTGATAAGAATGTATATCAAGCTGTTTTGAGGTAGAATGCTCTGTATATAACTATTAGGTTTAGTTCATTTATCATATTATTCAAGCTCTCTGTTGCTTTATTGATCCTCTGCCCAGAGGTTCTATCCAGTGATGAGAGTGGTGTAGTGAAGTCTCCAACTATTACTATAGAGGCATCTACTTCTCCCTTCAGTTATGCCAAGTACTTTGGAGCATCCAGGTTAGGTGCATATACATTTATGATTGTTATTTTTTTCCTGGGGAATTGCCCTTTTTATAAATATATAATGTCCTTCCTGTCTCTAATAAGAGCTTTGTTTTTAAAGTCTATTTCATCCAATATAACTATAGCTACTCCAGTGTGTGTGTGTTTTTGTTTGTTTGTTTTTTGTTACTGCATGCATAGAATATCTTTTTCCAGCCTTTCACTTTCAATCTATTTGTATTCTTGGGTCTAAGGTGAGTCTGTTGTAGACAACATATAGACTGCTCATATTTTCTCATCCATTCTACCAGTCTGTGTCTTTTGATTGGGGGGGGTTAATCCATTAAATCAATGTTATTCCCGTAAATGAAGTTCTGATGGCACCCATTTTGACCTTTGGGTTTTATCTGTCATATCTTATTTTCACCACACTTTTAGTTACTTTTACTGATATAATCCTCCATTTCTAGGCTCTCTTCCAAGCCTCTCTCTCCTATCTTTTTCAGGCTGTAGCACTCCCTTTAGTATTTCCTGCAAAGCTAGTCTTTTGGTTACAAACTTTCTCAATTTCTCTTTACCTGTGAATATTCTAAACTCACCCTCATTTTTGAAAGACAATCTCGCCGGATATAAGATTCCTGGCTGGCAGTTTTTCTTTCAGTATCTTAAATATAGCATACCACTGCCTTCTTGCTTCCATGGTTTCTGATGAGAAATCAGCACCTAATCTTATTTGTATGGGATGCATCGCTTTTCTCTTGCTGCTCAATTCTCTCTTTATCTTCAGTATTTGACATTCTGATTAGCATGTGTCTTGGAGTGGGTATATTGTGGATTTATTTGGATGGGAGTATATTGTGCTTCTTGAACACAGATATCTATGTCCTTCAAAAGGGTTGGGAAATTTTCTAACATTATTTCCTCAAATATTCCTTCTGCCACTTTCCCCTTCTGTTATCCTTCTGGGACACCCATAACATGTAAGTTTTCATGTCTCTTACCGTTATTTAGTTCCCTGAGACCCTGTTCAATTTTTTCCATTCTTCTCTGTATCTGTTCTTTTATATGCTCGCTTTCAGAGGCCCTGTCTTCAAGCTCACTGATCCTTTCTTCTGCCTCTTCAAATCTGCTGTTATATGCCTCCAGTGTATTTTTAATTTCATTTATTGTGTCTTTCATTCTCATTAAGATCTATTTTTCTATATATGCCTTCAAATTCTTTTTTTGTGCTCACCCAGTGTCTTATTGATGTCCTTAATCTCTTTAGCCATCTCATTGAATTTATTACAAAGATTTATTTGAACATCTATGATTAGTTGTCTCAACTCCTTTATGTCAGCTGGAGGCTTACCTTGACTGGGCCGTATCTTCCTGTTTCTTGATATAGCTTGTAATTTTTTGCTGGTGTCTTGGCATCTGATTTACTTGATGTGTTTATTCTGGGTGCAGTTTGCCCCTTCAGTCTAGAGCTTTCTATCTGATTGGCTTTGTGCTACAGCTCCTCTTTGATACTTGGTTTGACTTAATTTGGAACTTTATAGTGGCTCATGTTTAGCCAATCTGAGTTTTTCAGCTCTTTTTCATGTTTCTTGCCATTTCCCCCTTGCTGCTTGCAGAGTAGGGGCTGAGGGTGCTGTTGGTACTGTAAGCCATGGTGGCTGAAGCTGCCTGTATTGCCCCCGGAACTGATGAAGTTATTTCCATCTTTCTTCCCTGCTAGGGTAGGGATGGAGCTGCAGTTATGTGCAGTAATCCAAGCCATGCAGGCCAAGACTGTCTTTAGTTACTCACGCCCTTGCCTCCCCTGCTTGGGCAGGGATAGAGCCACAGGTGTGGCCAGCAACCTAAGCTATGAAAGCCAAAATTGACCACAGGTGTCCAGGTAGATTGAAAAAGCACTGGCCACCCTTATCCCCTGCCAGAGGTGAGGATGGAGCCCCAGGCATGCCCAACAATCCAGTCTGTGCAGGGCAAAAGCAGCTGCAGTTGCCCAGACAGGGTGAGGGAGCACTGCCCCTTCTGCCGTTTCAGGGGCAGGAATGGAACCACAGGAGTGGCTGAGGAAACACCACCCCATTCTTATCCTATCTGGATGTGCAAATGAAGCCACAGGTATCCAACAATCTAGTCTTCGTGGGCCAAAAGCAACTACAGTCACCCAGAGAGGAGGTTGCTAGAGCTTAGGCTAGATCTAGAGCTACAATCTGACCTGGATGGAGAAAAGCCAGTCCTTACTGTTACTGTGATTTTCATACAACTTCCCCTAATGCCTCTTTCCAACTCGGACAGGTTCAAACTTTAGCTGTTCTTAGGAGTAGACTTAAACCAGCTGAATTTACTTATCAGTAGCTGAAGTTGGAGCCTGACCATCTCTTTCTCCACCATTTCTGGGAAATGGAGCTTCCAACTCCAGCCAGGGAATAGCTCCAAGGTGTCGTGCACCACCAGTGGGAAATGAGCACCAGTCTCCACAGCATGGAGTGCTCGACTTACGGATTTTCGCTGCAGATGGGCAGTCTCCTCCTTTCGTTCTTTCAAGGATGTTGCAGCATGCTTTTCTGGTTTCCTGGGTTCCCCAAACAGGTGCTTTAGGTAGCTATAGGTGATTACTAACTGCATTGTAGGATGAGCTGACTCTTGTAGCTCCTTACTCTGCTACCACCTTACCCCTCTCTCCTGTTAGGTTTTTGATGACTGATTCAATCTCTTTACTTATAATTGGTCTGCTGAGATCTTCTATTTCTTCTAGAGTCAAGGTAGGTTTCACATGAGTTTCTAGGAATTTGTCCATTTCATCTAGGTTCTCCAATATGTTGATATACAATTATTCATAGTATCCAATTATGATACCCCCAAGATGGCTCGCTCCCTCATCTGTCTGCTCATTGTTTCCACTTATTGTCTGCTTGCTGTGTCTGCTCATTGCCTACTCCTGGTGTCTACTCATCGTCTGCTCGTCTTCTTTAGGAGGTACCAGGAAGCAAACCCGGGACCTCCCATATGGGAGGTGGGTGCCCAATCACTTGAGCCACATCCGCTCCCTGCTTGTCGTGTCTGCTTGTTGAATCAGCTCGTTGCCATCAGCTTGTTGAGTCTGCTGGTTGTGTCTGCTCATCTTCTTTAGGAGGCACCGGGAACTGAACCTGGGACTTCCCATGTGGGAGGAGGGTGCCCAACTGCTTGAGCCACATCCACTCCCAGATACTTTTTATTTCTGTGGCATCAGTAGTAACAACCCCACTCTCATTTCTGATTCTACTTATTTGCATCTTCTCTCTTTTTTTCTCTGTCAGTCTAATTAAAGGTTTGTCCATTTGAATCATCTTTTCAAAGAACTAAACTTTTAGGTCTGTTAATGCTCTCTATTCTCACTTCCATTTATTTCTGCACTAATCTTTGTTATTTGTTTCTTTCTGTTTGCTTTGAGGTTAGTTAGCTGTTCTTCTAGTTCCTCCAGGTGGCAGTTAGGTCTTTGATTTTCAGGGTTTTTGTTTTTTTTTTCCATATCACAAAATTTATTTTAAAGACCAGTGAAATTATAACCAAACTCCTTGGAATTTCCAGAGGTCAAACATATAAAATTCATCATTGCTGCCAAAGATCTAACAGAGAGGAAAAAAACACAATAAACAAGATGGATGGCATGGTATCCACCTTGTCCAAACTGCAGGATGAGTCAGAGGTTCCAAAGGCCAGAGATTAGGGAGAGAAGCTAAAGAAGCTATTTTTATGAAAGAACTTGTGACTACACACAATGAGGTCTTAAGGTTCAGATGACAAAGTGTCTTATAGATTTGGATGGGGGGGGTGGCATTTTTGCAACCCAGCCTTGGCTCCTTGAGAAAAAGTCACTTTGGGAATATCAAGAGACAGGCCATATATAGATAGATAGATAGATAGATATCTCTCTATATATAGTGAGGGTATTAGCAATGGTGAGAAAGCAAAAGTGGAAAAACTCAGATGACCACTCTCTTTCTTCCTTTTTAAAGTAAATGTTTAAGGCTATAAATTTCCACCTCAGAACTGCCTTTGCTGAATCCCATAAGTTTTGATATGTTGTGTTCTGATTTCATTCATCTCAAGATACTTACTGATTTTCCTAGCAATTTTTTTTAATTTTTATTTTTAAAGACTTATTTATTCATTCCCATTTCCCCTTGTTTGCACTTGCTGTCTGCTCTCTGTTTTCATTTGCTGTGTGCTCTATGTGTCTTCTTGTCTTCTCTTTAGGAGGCACCAGGAACCGAACCTGGGACCTCCCATGTGGCAGAGAGGCACTCAATCTCTTGAGCCACCTCGGCTCCAGGCTTTGTTATGTCTCTCACTGTCTTTCCTCTTTGTGTCTCCTTGTTGCATCATCTCGTTGTATCAGCTTGCTGTCTTGCTCGTCTTCTCCAGGAGGCACTAGGAAACGAACCTGGGACCTCCCATGTGGTAAGCGGGAGATCAATTGCTGAACCACATCTGCTTCCCTGCAATTTCCTCTTTAACTGAATGATTGTTTAAGAGTGTGTTTTTGTAATCCACATATTTGTGGATATTGCAGTTCCCTGTTATTGATTTCCAGCGTCATTACATTTTGGTCAGAGAAGATGCTTTGTGTAATTTCCATCTTTTTAAATTCTTGAATTGATTTGATTATTTATCCCAAATTCTGTTTACTCTGAAGTTTTAACTTGTTCCCTTGACTGAGTCAAATACTTCTGTTTCTTAGCATGGCTTTTAATTTTTTGCTTATGTCTGGGCATCTGATAATTTTGATGTGTTAACTCTGAAGGTCTCCCTCTTGTCTAGGGTATTATTGATCACTGGCTTTATGTTAAGAGTCTTCTTTGACACTTGGTCCAACTTATTCTGGATCTTTAGAAGAGTCTGTGTTTAACTGTTCAGATTTTCTCAGTTCTTCATGTGTTGCTTGCCCTGGATATGCGGCACAATTTTTTAAAAATTGCACATTTTGTGCAATTGTTTAACCTCCAGGAGAAAGCTTTCTTTCTTCTGCTCCTTCTCCAGAAACCTTGATTTGTTGTTTGGTTTCATGCAGAAATTTCTCCCCAGCTCCCATGGTTTGTTTAAATTCTCACACTCATTGCCCCCTTTGCCTTACACTTTTCAGTCCTGGGACCTACCTTGTCTTAGAGAAGCTCAGTTTTCCAATTTTGTCTTTTTTTTTTTTTTTCCT
>JAQZBX010024006.1:0-30459 GCA_029593785.1 Cabassous unicinctus
AAAATTGTCTTACAACTGCTTTTTGGCCTCCACAGTTTCTGATGAGAAAATGGCTGTTAATCTTAAGGATCCTTTATCTATAGCAAGTCACTTCTTTCTTGCAGCTTTAAAAATTTTCTTTGTCCTTGGCTTCTGACAACTGAATTATAATGTGTCCTGGTGTGGATCTCTTTGTGCTTAGTTCATCCCTTTTGAATTACATTTAGATTCTTCAATATATATGTGTCTTTTAAACAATTTTGAGAAGTTTACAGTCATTATTTTTTCAAATATTCCTTCTGTCCCTTTCTTTCTCTCTTCTTATTGAACTCCTATAAAATGTGTATTGGTCCTTGTTATGGTGTCTCACAGATCTCTGGGGCTCTGTTCACTTTTCTCCATTCTTTTTCTTTCAGCTCCTTAGAATGGACAATTTTAATGACTTATTTTCATAGTCATTTATTAATTCTTCTACCTGCTCAAAACTTCTACTGAAATCTCTATTTTTCTCATTTCATTATTTTATTTTTCAGTGCCAAAATTCTATTTGTTTTTTTGTAATTTTGATTTATTTATTGATGTCATCTATTTGCTCATTATCATACACCTGGTTTCCTGTAACTCTAGTTCATAGTTTTGTTTAACTATTTTGCATTTTTTTGAAACAGTTGCTTTAAAGTTTTTTCTAATAAGCTCAATGTCTGTGCTTTCTCAGGAGAGTTTCTGTAAATTTCTTTTGTGAATGCATCTTAACTTCTTGTATTTTTGCATGCTTCAGTTTTTGTTAAAACTGAACATTTTGCAGATTATAATGTGTAAGTCTTGAATTCAGATTCTTACCCCTCCTCAGAGCTTATTTCTGTTGAGCTTGATATAGGCTGTAGTTATTGGTTTGTTTAATGACCTTTTGTAACTATTTTTGTAAAGCTTGTGTCAAACAGAGGTCCCATGTCATCTCTGTAATCTCTCTTCCTGTGTTTTTTTTTTTGACAGAAATTTCCTTGAATGCTGGTAGCTAAAAGTAAATAAGTAAAATAAATAAATAAATAAATAGCAAGAACACCTCTCTCTATCTTTGAAGACTGGCTCTGTGTTAGGGCACTCATCCAATTCTTAGACCATTTACACCTCTACGATAGCCTTGATTTTCTGCTACTACTGAGCTTAGTGATGAACTTAAGGTGAAATCTAGGGTCTTCTTAAATTGTTTCTGAGCATGTGGCTTGCCCTGTGCTTGTTCATGCCTTTCTAATTACGCCAGCATACATGGACAATTTTGAATACCCTAATTTCCCCAAATCTCTCCCTAGGTTTTCTGCTTAGGCTTTTAGTGCTCTACTGGATGCTTTAACTATAATCTTTTGCCTCAGGTGGATTGGATTGCTCATTTTCCACACAATGTTTTCGAGGAATGTCTGTCTCTTTTGTACCCCAAGTGAGAACCTTGAGTCAATCCTTAAGATAATTTTCAGACAGGTATTTCTTTGTGAATAAATCTGCTCTGCTTCCTTTAATTCCCTGTTCTGGGATCTCAAATTGGGAATCCTGACTGCTGTCTTCAAGATCACTGTCATGCCAGAGAAGGGGTGGGGCAAATGCAATTAAAAATGCCACAAACTTTTTTTTTATACCATTTTTAAGTTGCCTATTTCTTTACTCAGTGTTTGGTTGGTTACTGTAAACATTTGATTATATTCTTTGACAATGTTGATTTTGACTACCTCTGCTTGATTTTTTCTGTTACTGTGAAGGACAGGCCCTCAGAGTTATTTACTCTGTGATTTTTGCTAGTGTCACTGAGCTGTAGATCCTTTTATAGGGTAATATAATAGAAATCAAGAACTGGGTGATAACTGTGCTCACTGCTACTAGTTTCATTGTTTCTATGCCTTCTTACCTGCCAGAGTAAGGAAATATATGTATGTGTATAAAAACTCAAGTATATACAAATATCTATAATATTTCTCTGTGTAAATATCTGTTTCTATATTAATCTAAATATGAATTCATTCTGATGTCTCCAACTCTTGCTTATCTGAACATTCCAACTCCAATGGCTAGAAACCTGTCTCTCACCATCCATGTAATTGTTCAATTGTAGTATATATTAATAACCATATTTGAATTTTTAACCCATACTCCTTGAAGCAACTTTATCAACTGGTGTACAGTTTATTTTGCCTTTGTGTTACAGACTCCACTCATTTTCAATGTTATTAAGGTCAGTCTATAATTTTCAAAAGCTATATATTGGTCTAATGTATGTAAAATTATGAATATTTTCAATAACATTTTGAAAGGAAGTTGTATTCTTTGATAGTCATAAAAAGTTTGATACAAAACAAATAAATTTACATTAATAATTATAGTACTTGGTCTCTGAAATACTTATTTCTTCAGGAGATAATTCAATATATGACTTGCTAATTCTTTTATGTCTATTTTCTTCATATTCCTTGCATCCTTTTATTGTAAACATTGACTCTATGTTATTTGCAGCATATCTTTTTATAATTGTTATGTCTTCATTACAAATTTCATCCTTTCTTCTTGTAAATAATTCTTATTATATTGATTTTTATATAAATTGTTTAATGAATTCTAGCTTGCATTTAAATTTCTTTGATAGAAATATTAGGATCCTTGGCATCTAATCTTTGTTTGCCTTTGCCTATTATATCTTTCCTTTCCTCTTTTTGTCAGTGTTTCTAAATTCTCTTACTTAGGTTTCTTTTCATACAATTTGAAGTCATATTTTGTTTGGTTATTAAATCAAAAATTCATTTTCTTAAAATATGTCAGTTTGGCCAACATCCACATTGATGTACATGACAGTTTGAAACTGAGTAGACGCCAGAAGATGATGTCCTTAAAGCCAGTCCATTCCTGTGCAAGTAAACCTATTGTAGGTGGGACATTTTCATTAAATCACTTCAATTAAGGGCTTTTGATTAGATTGCCTGACTGAGGATTACGTCTTAAACCTTTTACTGGAGTCCCTTATAAATGGGAGAAACATTCAGAGGCATAGAGAAAAACTTCTAGAAGCTAAGAGAGAAAGCCCTGGGAGCTAGAAGCTGAAATCAACAGATCACAGGAGCCAAGAGGAGACCACTGAAGGCAAAAACTGAAAGAAACGAGGCCTGCAAGAGCGGGGAGATATGAGGAGATGCCACCATGTGCCTGATTGCCCACAGGGGCAGCTCGGGGAAAACATCTCCTGATAATACATTGATTTGGGCACTTTCACAGCCTCAGAACTGTGAGTTTATAATTTAATAAATCCCCACTGTTTCAGTTTGCAAAACAGCTGCCAATGCAAAGTACCAGAAATCTGTTGACTTTTACTTACGAGGATTTATCTGGGGTAAAAGCTTACCGTTCCATGGTCTTGAAATGTCCAAACTGGGGCATCAACAGAAATGTTTTCTTACAAAATTCAGCTACTTTTGACTTGCTTCACCTGTTGAAACAAGATGTCCGACGATCTCTGAAAGGTTTCAGCCTTCCCCTCTGGGCTCACTTTGAGCTGCCTGTGGTCTTCTCTTGAACTGCATTGGGCCCAGCCTCTTGGAGTTTCTTGCTTAAGTGATCTTGTATTCCTTCTCCCTTAGCATACGGCTTGTCCCTTAAGGCTTCTGTCTTTGCAGCTCAACTGTGGACAAAACTGGAGTCTTTTCTCTAACATGGCAGTCCCCTTTTCTCTTTGTCTGTCCATGTAAGTCTGTTTATATCAGACCCAGCAAGGGCACAGGGACTCAAACTAAGTCATGACTCACTGATGTAGTTGAATCAAAAGCCATAAAGCAATCTTATCAAGTAATCTAATCAAGGACCCTTCAACTAATATTAATGCAATCAAAGGCTATCACACCTAGAAGAATAGATTGGCCTACAAACAAAATTCTTCTTTTTTTGGGATCCATAAAATAATCTCAAACTACCATATCCATTGTAAAAGCCAACCCATTTCTGGTATATTGCCTTGACATCCTTTAGGAAATTAAAATAATATATAAATACAAGTGACATTTAGTATTAATCCTGTCCTTTCATATTATTATTATTTTATTAAATGCTATGCTTTCTGTTTGTGTATTCCTAAATATGTGTCCCATTACAATTTCTTTTAATTATATGATTTTTTTATAAAACTTAACATTATGAAGGCTTGGCTTTTTCTAATATTTACATATGTAACTATAATATAATATAAAAATAAACCCTATAACTTTAGCTATTATTCATTAATTCTTTATTATGACATAAATAAAATCTATATACTTTCTCTTCTTGACCTATTCCCCTGATTTTATTTGAGTGCATGTTCATTCTTAGTTTTTAACCTATTATTCTTAGGTATAATTAAAACCTTTTTGGATCTTCATTTTTTTCTTTTTTCATTATCGTTTATTAACATGTGCTGAATAGAATACCAAGCATTCTGTGGTAGCTTGAGCTTTTATGGACCCAAGAAAAATCATGTCCTTAGAGATAGTCCATTACTGTTGGTATGAACCTATTGTAAGTGAGAACTTTTGATTAGATTACTTTAGTAAGGTGTGCCCCAGGGTGGGTCTTGGTCCTCTTATAATTGAGTCCTTTATAAATGGGATGAATTCAGGGAGAGAGTCAGAGAGAAACCCACAGAAACTGAAATCCAGAAGAAGGCAGAAGTGGAAACAAAAAAACTTGGAGAAGAAAGCAGAGAACAGCAGACTCCACCAAGTGCTTTGCCATATGACAGAGGAGTCCAGGATTGCTAGCAGCTGGTCTGCAGCAAGAATGCTTTGCCTGATGATGCCTTGATTTGGACAATTTAACAGCCTTATAACTGTAAGCTTATGAGTTAATAAATCCCCATTGTAAAAGCCAATCCATTTCTGGTATATTGCATTCTGGTAGCATTTTGAAACTAAACCACATACATATAAAGCTAGATTAATATTCAATAAGTATAAACATCTACTTAAATAATACACACAAGTGTTTCCTGTTCAATCATCCTTTTAATGTTTTATGTTTATACCATCATTGTTAAAAACATGGTGATATTGTGATAAAGGAAGCAGTGTGAAATATGCAATAAAATAAAAATGGAAAATTATTTTTAGAATTACGTTCTCTATCACCCCACTCTACAGGCTGTATCCACTCTAATCTTAGACTTGCTTCTCCAGATACTAGAAGTTAGATTTACTTGTGAATGCTTGAGGGAGCATGGGTTCAAGGAAAATTATTGTTTTTTAAGTTAAAATACCCTATAATGTGTTTCTATGATAATAGGAAAAATCAAGTAACAATCAACTGATGACCTGGAAAAGAGTGATCAATTGTCTGTGTTCACAATATGATTCAATGGGAATTAAATCCAAGTCTGTTTGGTATCATAGCCTGTAATTGTTTTAATATATTAACTACACTCTACATAGTGAAAATATATTTTGAACTAAAGTTGTATATTTCACTAATTTAGTAGCTATTTAGTAGCCTAGAATAACCTCTAAATATATGCAATGATTTGGTGACCTGAGTGTTTTCTTTAGAAGCTGACTGTGCTTAAAAATGAAAAACAATCTGGAAAAATGTTTCCACAAAACACCTACACTAATATCTAAAAAAAAAAATAATGTCTATCACCACTTCTATAAATAAGATAAGAAAAAGTATACACAACATTAATGCGAAGTTTTTGGTATTTTAATAAAATTAATTCATTGTCTTTTTAAAGAAATATTTCAGATAAATTTGACTTTTGGTTTGTACTTTTGTCTTTATAAAATTATAACCATTTCAACCCAAACACCTTATTAAATAGTAATTGGTTTGGTCATGTTCAAAATTAAAGTCATGCATGTAGAAAGCAGATTGAAAAATACTTGTTTTAATGAAAGTATCTATTTCTCAATCAGTCAAAAATATATTTGTGTAGGCATTGGTGATGAGCATCTCAGTGATTCTAACAATTATTTGAGTAATTACCTGGCTGTTTCTCTTACTTACTAGATGTAAATGCCAATGAACTCTCTTAACACTGTGCATGGCAAAAAAAAAAAAAAAAAAAAAAAAATAATTAAATTATTTTTCTATTAATTAAAATCTAGTTTTTAGAAAGCATGGAATAAAATATAGGTATTAGAATGTATGAATTGAAATGTAAGCAGAAAAATATCTAAATGAATCAATTTCTGATTATCCATGTCTAAATGATGAAACCTGGAGATAGAAGATTTTCTCCAAACAAACAGTCTTGGCAATTTGAGCAGTCAGTTATGGCTGCTCCTTTACTCACCACAGGCTGGCTTCCCTCTATTCACTTTGTGCATCAGATATAACTAAAACTTGTACCACATTCAACTTTGCCTTTACATGTGATTGTATTTATATAATAACATGGATAATAAAGATTTTACTGGCAGCATATAGTGTACTTGACAATTTATTTAAGAATATCAAATGGATGTGTTCAATCTATTAGCAAAACTCTTACCTCACTATTTGAAGTATATTCTCTCACATCCTTTCCAACATTCATCTACGTCTTCATGATAAATTACATCACAAAGGATCTTTTCAGCAATTTTTTATCTATTATCTGTAGAACTATTTATTTTTTATAAAACTGATACCACTCTATTACAATAATTTTATCACTTTGTTTTACAATAAAATAAACAAAATTAATAAATAATATTCTTTCATTATTGCCCCTCAAAATACTGTTTGCCTGTTTAAACAAGTCATTTATCCTGACTTCCTTTTCACTAATACTTTATTTTTTCAGATTCTTTACCCTATTTATAATAACCAAATCACATGCGTTACTGTTTCTGCTTTAAATATATTTTTTCATATGAAGAGGGAAAAAAGAGCTTGTGATACAACTATGACCAAGAAAGATAAAGATTTATCTCATAAACTTACATTCATAGATATGATTAACATTTGAACAGTTCTATAAAGAAAAATATACAAAAACATAAAAGGGCGATATGAAGGATATTAATGTATATAATAAGAGAAGGTAAGTTCTCTGTGATAGATGTAAGGAATGAGTGATTCTTGAATATAATGAGAGTATGAGCCACATGATATCTGAGACAAGAGAAAGAAAGAGCATTTAAAGTTACAGAAAAGACATGAGCCCAAGATAAGCGTGAATATAATTTAGGAGAAGAGAAGACCATCAGACCCACAACCCTGAGTGTGGGATGTATAGTACAATGTTAGAGAAGGGGTGTGTCAATAAAGGGGACTCTGTAGAAAACAAAGAGTTTGGCCTAAAAGCCTTACACTTTGTCATCATAGTGGGTGACTTTGACAAAAAGTATCTCTTTGGCATATTAAATCAATTTTAGTTTGCAGTCTATTTTGTTTTTGTTTGAATTATTGCTTTGTTTCCTTCATTTTCTTGGTGATTATTCTTTCTTTTTTTTTCTGATATGTGTATGATACCAAAGTTTGGATCATATGTTGGTAATCCAGTTGTTTGGGGATACATTTTTTATCACTACTGCTGTGTACTTTTAACTCAAGAATGCGTAGCTCAAAATGAAATCCAAAATGTTACAAAGTGGAGATTCAGCATGTATTGAACTTTAGCTGACTGGATTTCACAATTGCCCAGTAGGAATTGTGCATATGGATCTATTTTTAAGACTCCTTAACATTTTTAAAAATCTCTAAGATGTGACTATTCTCTAGTTGTCTAAAAAGATTTGCCCAAATTTTATTGCAGATGAAAGCTATTTTTCAGAATCTGTATAATGATGCCTGTATTATTGAGGACTGAATTACCATCTCTGCTGTTTCTTAATTTATTGTTTAATTGGCCTTAGTCAAAAGAGCAGGAATACATATACCATCAATGCTCTGTTTATATTGAGAAAGTTTTATTCATTTTTTTGTATATGTTGAAAACACAGATATTCCAAAATCTTAATTTTTTAGCCAACACAGTTAGCTTTGTATCAGTTCATAAATAAGCTAATTATCTCTCTTCACTGTTGACATTGGCTGATATTTCACCAACTTATGGAATTATAAAACAGACAAATAAGGGTAAATGAAAAGAACATTTCAATTAGTGTCACTCTTGAGCATATCAAGTATGAATTTCCCTGTAATGCTAAAAGAATATCATCTCACTACACCAGGCCTTGCTTTAGTATTACTTGTTTATATTTTATATTATTTATAACATGTTTAATTCTCAATGTAAAATATTCCTACTCTGCAGTTTTCCAAATGAAATATTAATGATTTAGTCTTTGTATATAATTTTTTTTCTCTTATCTTCACTGAAAAATAATTTTATATCTTGTGCTTTATAATACAAGATTATTAAAGTTAACTTCTAAAACTCATATTAGTAATGATTGCTCAAACTAGACTAAAGCATGTAAATACTTTAATAACATTCATTTTATTTTAAAATGCAAAATATGTTACTCTTGTTTTTCCCAACCCTTTGTCCTCTTTATTTTCTTCCTTGCTTCATTAATTCAAGTAAAAATACATTAATCAAAAACAATGCATGTGCCATGGATGTATTGCTAATAAAAAAAAGTTAATGTGACCCACTGTCCAGGTTCAATGAGCTCAAATAACAGAAAAAGGAAGTAAGATAAATAAAACAATTCAGTAAGTTATGCCATGAGTGCAATAATAGATGTGGCAATGGCTTCTTTGTGGGTGATTAAGATAAAATTCTATTTTCTTAAGAGAGTTATTATTGTATCCTTAAACGATTAATTAGAAATTTCAATTAACTTAAAATAGCTGTTTTCATTTAGTTTATGAAATTACCTCATTTTAAACCGATTCCATCTATTCTCCTCTATCTTCATTTGGATAGAGGAGAATGGATAAAAGAAGTTTGCATTGACTCAGTTATCCAAACAGTGTACCTTATCATAGCTCATACTTAGGCAGACAAGCTAAATCATAAATATTACAATTGCTACTTATATAAAGGACAAGGACAAAAACTGACGGTTTGAAATTATTTGAAAATAATTTTAATGCTACCAACAGCACATCTAAAATATAAAGCAAAATAGTGTTGCTGAACTTGCTGAACTGTCAGTCACTTCTCTCAGTTATTTTTTTAATCACTTGTATTCATAGATATTCCCAGTGTTTGAAAAATTCTTTCTATGCTGTATTTAAAGGGGGAAAAATAAAAGCTCATATTCCCCCAGGCTGAAAATGATTTTTGAAACAGATATCCAACTTAGCCGAATTAATCAAATTAAAATCATATATGCTCTCACTTTATTTACTTTGTTTTGTGAACATATATTTAGAAAAGTTAACCTTTTAATTAGAAATCCCTTAATACAACAGAGCATATTATGTCTAATATATGGACTTAGAATTACCATATTTTGGTATGTTTTCTATAAATTGAATTTTTTTTCCTTTTTATTCTATTCACATGTGTGGCAGAAGGAAAAATGCAAATAAGAAATTAATTCATAATTTCACTATTCATAAGTAATTATTATTTATATATTAGTACATTTCCTTCTTCAGTCTCTTCAATCTCACTCTCTTTCTGCTTCCCACCAAGAAAAACCCTACTGTTCATGGAAGTGCAGTGATAATTTTGTGATCACCAGGCCACAGGAACCCAGCTTGCCTCAGCTGGTAATACCCCTACTACCACTACAGTGTGTGTGTGTGTATTTTTTTTCTTAATTGCAAGAATAAAGATTGCAACATCTCATTGGATATTAACGGATATTTCAGAATAACAAAAGAAAGCAATAGAAATATTTTTCACCTGCCAGAATATTCAAGGGACCTTTGCTGAGCTTGTTCTCTGATAGATGGATTGCTTGAACTTGGCCAGAGAAGACTTATCCAGGTGCCTTCTCCTGCTCAACCCCTTCCTGTCCACAGTCCAGTCAAGACAGTCCCTTATGCAAAAGTTTGGGTGAAAATTTGTTTTCTTCAGTCATGAGGAGAAAGAGTTTTCCTCCTCTTAAATCTAAGATTCACCTACTGGGATCCCACCCATACCCCAGATTTAACTCTTAGGAAAAATGGAAGCACTTCTTTGCTTTAGGAAAAATCCCATGGCCACCCACAAGAGTAGAGTCTGGTCATATGGTCCTATAAACTCTCCACACCATAATCTGATATCATTAAAAAGTCTGAGTTTCACCTAAAAGTTTGTATATATAAGATGATACTGGGCTATGCAAAAGTCGATTGAATATTGTTTCAGGCTTGTCCATTAAATATATGATTTTCTATTTTCCCTTTCTATCTCTGTTTTTCTCTAAACAAATATATTTAAGATATTATTCAATTTACATTTTAAAATACACTTTTTAGACTTCTGGGAACTGGCATCAGAATAGGCAGATAGGGCTCAACTCTTTCACAAAAACAACAGAGAATGGGCCAAAAGCTGTCTGAGGGACCTGCCTTGGGGGTCAGCTGACCAGAACAGTCCACACAACTCTCAGGAGGGTGAGAGACATAGAAAGGAAGAAACCAAAACAACAAAGGTGAATTACCAACACCACAGCTGTGGCCAGGAATCGCTCTCCTCCCCACCCCCAAGATACTAAGTTGAGATAAAAGTCCTGGCTCACTGCAGTTGACTGAGAGGTGAACAGACATCTTCCTCCCCATCAGCTGTTACCAGGGAATAGGGAGGGGGAGTCAGGGGGCTTCTCTTCAGTGAATTCAGGCAGCAGAGCCTACTTTGAGTCTTGGCTCTGGCCAGACCAAAACACAGGATAGCAGAGAATGAAACACCTCCATGGAAAGATGTGCAAATGAGCACCATCTGCTAGCTGGTCTTGAAATTGCAGAGAAAAACTGCTTTTAGTTATCTCTTAACCTGAACTCATGAGCGAAAATCTGCACCCCATTAATGAGTTCCTGTCTAGTTTTGATAACTTAGGCTGCACAATTTTAAATACTTGGAATAGTTCAACCAAATATCAAAGAAGAGCTGTGAAAAAAATATATAGGAGAGAGAGATTGGCATTCTGAGTAAATTTACTCACATATTTATATGCCTAGACATCAACAAAAACCTACAAGTCATACTAGGAAACAGAAAGAGATGATCCAGCTAAAGGAATAAACCCAATATCCTGATGAGAAACAGGAGTTAAAACAATTAAATAATGATAATCACACAAATCTCCTAAATCAATTCAAAGAATTGAAAGAGAATATGACTAAAGAGATAAAGGATATTAAGAAGACACTGGGTGAGCATAAAAAACAATTTAAAGCCTACAAAGAAAAATAACAGAGCTTATGGGAATGAAAGCCATGATAGAAGAAATTAAAAATACAATAGAGGCACATAAGTGCAGATTCGAATTGTTCAAAGACAGAATTAGTGATTTTGAAGACAGAACATCCAAACTGTAAAAGACAGGAGAACAGAAAGAGAAGAGAATGGAAAAAATAGAACAGGTTTTCAGGGAACTGAATGACAACATGAAACACACAAACATAAAATGCACATTTTAGAATTATTATTTAGCAGACATTTTTGTTAAAATGTTTGTCTTCTGTGTCAAAATATATATGTTGCAAGATTCTTAACATTCTTTTACCAATATTTTCCAATGTCCTTTATTGGCATATTTTGTTAATAGCTGTTTAATATCTTTTCAACATGGATATACTATAATAATATTTTATAGATGGATCAAAAAGAGGATATATTATTTATGGTCCCTAATTATTCTTCAGATATAATTTTAAAAGAGTAAATATACTCTTTCTAATAACATGATTGGCAGTGCCTGTATTATGCCAAGCCAATTTATAATAGTACCTGAACTTGCTTAAACATGCTTATAAATTCAATGGTTTAATAAGTTGTAAAAATTGCCCATTGATTTTATTAATAAGATATAATCCCCTTTGTATTTATATTGGACAATTATATTTGTGTGTTGTGTGAATAATTATTCATACATTTCCTCATTATCACAGGATTATTTATATTTTAATGACTTTAAGAGATTGTTAAATAAGGATTTTAACATTTCACATGTTTATGGACAGTCTATTTTGCTATTTGTTTTACTGTTTTGTCTTCCTTAGTATATACATGTTAGTATCTTATAATCAAATTTTTAATATTTTTTTGCTTTTGTGTTTAGAAAGACTGTATTAATTATCTATGCCTGCAAAGCAAATATCCCCAAATAGTATCTTATAACAACAAATATTTATTATCTTAGTCTCTATGCTTCAAGGGCCTTAGTGTATCCTATGGCCCAGGGTCTCAAGAAGTTGCAATTAAGGTATGGACAAGGATTGCAGTCATTTCAATACTCAACTGGAGAAAGATAATTTCCCAAGATCATTCAAGTAATTATTGAAAGTTCCTCATGTGTTGTTAGGCTGAAAGCCTCAATTCTTCACTTCAGGCTTCTCCACTGGGGAACTTACAATATGGCAACTGGTGTCAGAGAGAGCAAGTGAAAGAGCAAGAGAGCGTGAGAGAAGGCAAGTGAGAGGGAAGTCACAGTACTTTGGTAATCTAGCCTCTATAATGATATTCAATTATTTTTGTTTTGTTCTATTCCTTAGAAGCAAGTTACAAAAAGTAGCACACTTCAAAGCAAGTGTGTTATTTAAGAAAGTGAATACCAGGAGGCAGAGATCATTGCCAGCCATTTTAGAGGTTTTCTGTTTCATAGACCTTTAATAATCCTATAATAATTATAAATATATGCATATAACATGTATATAACTTTTTTGACAGATTTTCAAATTTAAATTGCTGCATGTTTTTGCCAAGGTATTTTTGTATGCATAAAAAATTTTATTTAGATTATAAAATTATGTGTAGCACATGTTATACACATCCTCAAATAAATATCTGCTAAGTTGAATCCTGTTAATTATCTTGTTCTTATTCTCCTTCTTTTCCAGTGTTGCATATTCTAATTGAGGAAATATATTTTTAAATGTTATGTAAATGGAGAGTAGAAATATTAAGTACTGAGCAGAGGAGTATTAAATGATGGTTTCTGCTTCACTGAAGTCTTTCAGATGTACTTTGCACATGTCCCAAAGAACTACCTTATTTAAGTGTTATAACTTGCAAGATCAGTGCTATTCAAACCATACAAAAGCCTGGAAAGTATTTTTATAACTACGCATTAATGTAAAAGGTAAAATTTAAGGTGATTGTTTAGATAAATGAAACAGATACTATAAGGGTATAATATCATATACACATATATAATATTCTCAAATTAGAACTATTTGCTTTTTGTAATGTTTCTTATATTTGAATAAAGTGTGCAAATGTAAAAGAAATTTTAAATAATGGTTCCTCTCAACCCACTTTACATTAATATAGATAATCTTAGTATTCATTTTCATTTACCCATTGAAGGAGGTCATTGTTTTAGACTATTACAATTGGACAATTTTTCTCTCCATTTATGAGAACACAGTGTTGTAAGAAAAAATTCCTCTGTTTTCATGATTTGATTTTAAGTTTTGTCTTTATGTCCTGGATCAAGGATTGTCTTAAAAATAATACTCCATTGAATAATCTCAAAATTATATTTTTATAGTGTGTTTTTTGAAAATGTGAAAAATTTAACAAAAACATAATTTTTTAAATATAGACTTTATTATTATGGACTATTCACTGAGTCCACTACTTAAAATATCCTCTGTGTTTCCCAATTATCCAATCCATTTTAGAGGCTCTTGATATGTCTTAAATGAACTGCACATTTTCAAGAAATTTCAAATGGGTTTTTATTTACATTCCCAACATTTTTGCTCCAAATTTAATCCACCACCATGAAAGAGTTAGAAAAGGAATAAATATTCATTTAGCCTCTCTACTTAGAGTTTATCAATAGCATATGTCAAACTCCAAACTATTTAGCATGACTATCTGGTTTTTCATAATACTGCAAAATTCCTTAACTTACTAAGGCAGAATTAGTGTCCTCTTTCTCAAGTTTCTATAGTCTCTTAACCAACCATTCATTGAACAATTCATATGTTTATTTATCCATGCGTTATCAAAGAGTGTGCTGGGCACTGGGGATACAATGTTGATTAAAATCAGTACTTATCATAGTGCATTGAAATTACTTATTTATATATCATGTTTACAACTGATTCTCAAAAAAAAAAAAAAATCTCATCACCAACATTTAGCATAATGTCTAACATCTAAATTTTGAATGGAGTAAATTTAGATTTTATATACTCTAATGACCATTTCAATATGCTTCTGTTTCTTCCATAATTTCTTGTTTGTTACTCTATCACACGTATTTCCTGTCTGTTATCCTTGCAGATTCTTTATTGTATGGAGCTTATTTATATATTATTCAACACTGCATTCCCAATAATTAGCACACTGCCTGTGCTTAAAAAATGGTTGTTAAGTTTGAAATTTAGGATTATTCTTTCATTGAAAGTTCCTACACAGTCAGAATGTTTATTTCAAGAGTTCCAGGACAAGGGTTTCCAGTCATTCTAAGTCTATATATGGTACCATATGAATGATGAGTAGCAGTGTGCCAGACAAATTATCACATATATATGCAAACCAGAAAAAAATATTTGTTTTACTCTACTTTCCAATTTCCTCTACTTGTAAGTCATTAACTAAGGTCATACACATCAACTTTATCATTAAATAGCATTAGAGACAAGCAGAGTTTAAAACACAATAAATCCTTACTAAATCACCACCCCAAATTGATTGGTCTTGTTAAAATCTGTACAGTTCTATAATATAAAAACGAAGGCAAGAACTTTAATTCTCTTGAAAGAAGAAACAGATTATAAACAGAGCTTAGGGTAAGCAGGCATTGAAAACAGTATCTTAGTTCTAAAACAGACCCCATATTTTCATGCAGAAATGATAAGCTATGTTAGAATTTGTTAGGTTTCCATGTAAAGATGAATATAGCTAATAGGATTGTTTAAATTGTCTCCTCTATCTTCAGTGTATTGATTTTTTTCTCCTCCTTTGAGAAAAAATCATGTAATAATGTACATATAATCATATACAAAATAATCATATAATAAAGTACTCTTAAGTGTCATTAAAACCAGTTCACACACTCAAGGCAAAGTGAAATCATCTTATCAGCATATGTAAGTTCATAAAGCAACTGCCAACATACAAAAATCTCTTTAACATTCACCACTCTAATTTATTTTGGTCATACTAGAAGATTGTGGGTAATTGGGAATCATATATCTTTAACTCTCAAAATAGCACTAGAAAGAAAATTGACAAATAGATACATAACGTAGTTTATTAAGATTTGCATAAATAGTCTAAGGAAGCTATTTTGAAGGTTTATTGGGATTATCAAATTCTTCTCAAAAGGGAAAAAAAGGAAAAAGAAATAGAAGTATTGCCCTTGGCTCAGGGTATATCTTTAGACATTCTGTTATTTAGTAATAATTTTGCAGAGTTAACATTTTGTTGAACTTTTCAGTTAGCACAGAATATTTCTTTTTAAAGCTAATGTTAAACTCTGTATATTTTATTCTAGGAAAAGGCAAAATACATTCACCCAAAAGAAAAGGTGACATTTCCATTCTGTACAGTCTGCTAAAAATGCCAAACAAGCTAGGTTTTAATCCATGTCAGTGAGTTATGCACAGATTGATTTTAAATGTATCATTTCACTGTGATTGAGAGAAAAAAATAGTAATTCTTTCAAAATAAGATTAAATAGATATGTAATGGGATTTTAGTTACAGGGTTGAAGTTTTACACATATTTGTTGGTTATGCCATATGAAATTTCCTTTCTGCATTTACTGTCTGCTTAAAATATCAGCTAAAAACACCCTGAAGGGCAGGTGCTGAAGTGGCAGACTGAGACTTTATTCCATCTGTGGAAAAGGTTAGTACCACTTTGCAATGCTTAACGTAATCTTAAAAATCCATAATTTAAATTCTCTTTCTAGGTCTATTTTGTGCTTTAAATATGACGTTAAAATAGATTCTAGTAAGTTAGAGGGCAGTGCCTCATTTTGATAAAATAATCACACACTGTAAACTTGTCATAATTTCATGAGTTAAGAGTATATTATGCATATATATGTATATATAAAAGTTCTCAGTGCATAAAATAATTTTCCTGTTACTAATTCTATTTAGGCATAATATATTTATTTTTATAGGTCATTCCAACAACTTATTGAAAGGGTATAAAAAAGTTTTATTTATTTCCCAGTTTGCTTTTGGCTTTTCATAAAGTCTAGAAAATTCAAAGTGCATATTTTCATATTATATAATTCTTGCAGAGAATTAGAAATTTCAATGTTTACTTGATAGCTTCTAATTTATAGATTTTTCTTGTCAATACAGAGACAAGTTAAATAAAATATTATGAAATGTATCATTATACTTCATCTATTTCAATTGTGATTCCATTTACATTAAATTAATCTTGTTATTGGAAAACATACCTGTTGCTTAAAACTATCCTGTTATACTGCTAAATAACATTTGCTTTGATAAACTTCCCTCACCATTTGAGTCCATCTTCTCTCTCCATTTCCACAATAAAACTTTTCACAATCCTATTTCCTATACTATTTTATTGTTTCCTTCAGTCCTGCCTCTTCATTACAATATTTTCTTACCCAGTCATAAAAGTCAATGACTCCCAATTTGCTTCAAATGATTAATGTACTTCACTCACTAAACATATTTATATTTGAAGAAAGCAGTAAAAATGAAAAAAATATATTTCCATTGGCTAGTTATGTGATTGGAAAAATGATTCCCTTCTGTTAGAAATGATCTTTTGTTCTTTTATTCCTCTTTTCTTATTTTAAATGTCTATAAAAGGATTCAGTAATGTTAACTATTACAAATGCTGATAGGATTTAGATCCTGTGCAATGTTGTTGGTGATTGACTATTTTAAGTTAGAATGATGTGATAATATTAAGAAGGAGGGTCTATGGAAGCAAAACTATATTCCACCCGCAAAATTAAGTAATTAAATCAGTTCTATACTGAATATAACCATTATCTCCCTAAATCAATTTGTATTTAAATTAAAGAAAAATAAATAGCTTCCTTCAAAGACTGCAACTAAGCAAATTAAAACATATTTAATAATATTAACTAATATCTTTATAATTCTGAATAAATTACTAAGAAGTATTAACGACAGTATTTTAAATAATTAAAGTTGCTAAATTGTCAACAACAGCAAGTCTGTTAACATAATACAAAACGTTCTAGCGGTATTTTATTATTTGTCATTCTGGCATAGTCCATCCTAGAATTAAAAAGTTAATAAATAGATAAGACAGTCAAGAATATAGATGCTTTAGCTGTTACCCTGTTTCATTCCTAGGCTACCATACATACTCTCTTCCTGTAAGTTTCTAAGCTCTTTAAAAGGCAAAGGGCAAAGACAGAATAACTATGATCATTATGCCTTAACTTCTAAGTTAAAGTTTAATTTATTCAATTTTGTAATAAGAGAAACGACAATGCATTGTTTTAATACCCTAGTTTGAAAAAAATGTAATATGAGCTGTGGTAGATTGAATTGTATATATTGTATACACTAGCAATCTGTTGAGTGTGGACACATTGTAAATAAGATATATTCAAGATGTTACTTCAATTAATGTGTGGCCCAATTGAATCAGGTTGGGTTTAATCTAGACTGCTGGAGTCCTTTATGAGCAGAGTGAAATCAGACAAAGAGAAGCCATGGCTACCGGGAGTAGCCAGAATCTGGAAGTGAACTGAACCTGGAAGAGAAAGGAAAAGACTGCACCATTTGCATTGCCATGTGATGGAAAATCCAAGTAACCCCAAAGACTGCCAGCTAGCCACAAGATACCAAACATGGGAAAAAGCAAGCTTTCTAGCCTCTGAAATTGTGAACCATTAATTTCCTATTGTTAGTCAACCCTTTGTATAGTATTTGTTTTAGCAGCTTAGAAAGTAAAATAGGAATTGTTTATGGTATTTAGCAACCACAGGCAAAAATTCCAAATGATACACTGGCACATCAAAAACAAGGCAAAATATAGAAAAGTTTATATAGATATTTGTTGCAATGCACAAATATGAAAATTTAAAAGCATAAAATTATGAGCAAAATACATTAAAATATCCATTTTGAAAGTAAGGAAATAGAAAAAAATATCTTTTGAATATTATATGAATAAATTAAAAGCAAATAGGTAAATTGCTAATATATAGATATTGAGATAAATACGTAAAGAGACAATTCACTTGATGAATTCAATTACTTAGGAAAAATATTAACACATTCTACCTTATTAATAACAACCTGAGATAATAAAAATTTTAAACCAATAAAAACAGGAGTTGATTGAGGATTCAGGGTAGTGAAAATAATATTAACAATAATGATAATTGGAAGAAAAGCTTTAGTAGCTAACAGTTATTGGGCCTGTATCACGTGCCAGCCACTGTTCTTTTATATGTATTAATACATTTAGTCTTCATAGCAGTTCAAAACAAGCTAAAATTAGTTTTAATGCTGATTTAGTTTAATGTCAATTATAGATAACCAAACTCTTACAGATAATTTATCTTTACTGGAGATTGTGAGTCAGTCAATGGTGAACGACTGAGAACAGTTAGAAAGTACTGCCAGTTTCTTCAAAATGAGAATATAATATCATATTTTGTAGGATTTAAATTTTAGCAGTAATTTAAATAACTGTTGCAAGCTAGTTGAAACAAAATGAGTCCTGAGAAGTGGGTGGCACATTCTATGGCAATATCCAGGAAAAGAACTTGGACTGTCTAGGGACAATAATGCAATTCATGTGAGAGTTTGCCAGACTTCACCAAAAGAAATATTAATTCATTCAAAGCTATAATAATCAATGTTTCCATGAAAGTACTTTATTATTGACTAAAATAAGCATACAGAGTAACTTGGATTGATTTCCTGAAATTCTAAGGGAAGCAGTAACCCTTGGAGTAGGGGTTTGCTTTCATATTCTCATTATTATCTTTTTTTCCAATTAATCTGTCAGACTTTGAAGCTCCGAAGCAGGGATGCCAAATTAAAGTGGAGGTTATATGTGCTTTTTATACTCAAGTATAAAAGAGGAAGAAAAAAAAAAAAAGAATGTAATAGTCTCAGCCAGGCTTTGACTGACAGCTTCTCCAGAAGTATCTAGGGTAGATAACCTACAATCTTTATTAAAAAACAGGAGGCAAAGTAGTCTCATTTGAAAATTCCCAGCTCTATTTAAACATATGAAAATTCCCAGCTCTATTTAAACTCCAAGTCCAAAGTATGCAGTTGAGTTTTAACTCTTTAGCTGTGTACTGTCACTCATATACCTCGGTATTCCAAGAAGGATTCTTTCTCTGTAGACTATATTTTTGAGCTTTCA
Source organism: Cabassous unicinctus (assembly GCA_029593785.1). Lineage (NCBI taxonomy): Eukaryota > Metazoa > Chordata > Mammalia > Cingulata > Chlamyphoridae > Cabassous > Cabassous unicinctus. The sequence goes on from JAQZBX010024006.1 coordinate 19,379, forward strand.
TAATTTTGTAATCGGAATTTGAGAGAATAATGTGTGGGGAGGTAGTAACAAATTTGTGTGGGCTGATCCCTGAGAGAAAAGCAATAATAGTTGAATTTAAAAAACATTGCTCTAATGTGGATGCATCATATAAAACAGTGAAGCATTGATGAGCTGTGTGTGTATGGTGGGAGGGGCATATCATTTAGAATGATGGAGGACACTGAATTGCATAGATAAAATAATCATTTTTGAAGTAGGAAAATAAGAGGTTAATGGGAGAAATGGGGTTATAGAGACTATTAGAGTCAGGCTATTTTAATAGGAGTCTTCATTCATTATGTACTAACATCCCTTTAATGATGTTTAAGAGTTATAAAAAAGTCTGGGTTTTATGTTAGGATTTAATCATTAGAATTAAACACTGCTTCTAGAATGAATTCTCAGGCATGCCTTGAACAGAGTTACAGTGAAAGAGATGTCAAAAATTTTTAGATGACAACATGTTTTCATTACTCATTTACAGATCTGTAGATTGGTTGGAACTCTTCCCTGCTTAGCTCATCTTAGATCAGCTTTGCCTAGCTCTGCTCCATGTCTTCACATTTCAAGGCTCAGGATGAAGGTGTAGCACCTATAAAAGACGTGATTATCTCATTGTAGAAGACAGAAACACAAATGACTGAGATAATCCATGCAATTATATTTAAGGTTCTATGTGGGGGTGATGTTCTCATATATTCCATTGGCCAAAAGAAGTCACATGGCTAAGTCTGTGAAGGAGGGGGAAAAGTATGCTGTGCATTGAGAGATACTGTAATCCACTTAGCAAATGGTGTGTATGTGCACTCCTCTTGTAGAAGAGAGGTTAATTTGGAATAATAAAACAACCCACTACATCCTCATCCCTCTTACCCCCAACAAAAACCCAAAACATTGGACACTATTGAAAACACATAAGACACAAACTCTTTCCTTTGAATAATTGCCAATTAAAATAAAAAAATTAATAATTTATCCATTCTTTTCTGGATGGATTCTTTTTCAGGGCAATATCCTAGTATATGAAAAAAAATTTCTCTTCATAACTGAAGTTTTAGTCAAAATTGTGAAAAGAACCATCATTTTGTGAAATCTTTGATTCAAGAAATAATCATCAATGTAAAAAAAACAATAGAAAAATAATTTTGGAGATCCTTACAACGGAAGAAATAGAATATCAGCATATGAGTAACAGATCAATCTTATCTTCATTATATATGCAAATACCAATATGTGCCACTGATAAGATGTAATATAAATCATCTACAAGCACCTAAACCTATCATGGGACTCTTCCTGTAATCTAAATTAACAAATAAATTTCACTAAAAGTTGAAGTTTGTGGAATCTATTAAATATGAATACTAATCTTTGTTGAACATAATATAATGACACACCAAGTAGACACTATCATTATGGTCATTTTAAAAATGAGAAAACTAAGCCATAGAATTTTAAGCAATATTCTCAAAGTCCCACAGATACTTGTAATGAAGTTAGATTTCAAGATATTCTGATTTCGGAAGCCATGTTCTTAAACACTGTGTAATGCTGAGAGCTGTAATTCAATCAGTACAAACTACTGAAAATACTTATTGCTTGTGGCTGGCATCCATTCTAAGTCCTTATTGCATCTGGTCTGATGAATTGGTGCCTATATTACACTCTTTGTTAGATATTCTAAATATTTTACATGACCACAGTTATACTAGAAGGGCTGATGTATTGTTATTTCTACCTGCAAGGACAATAATCAAGGTAACAAAAGATCAATTTGACTGGGAACCTTCATTTTCTAAGCAGAAAAACCAGAATATTTCAAATGTGGATACATTATTTAGGTATAACTAATGTGGTTGAAGTTGTATATACCCCAGAAAAAAAAATGTACTTAAATCCAATCCATTCCTATGAGTGTAAACCCATTGCAAGAAGGACCTTTTGATTAAGTTCCTTCAGTTAAAGTGTCATCTACCTCATTCAGGATGGGACTTAATCCTATTCCTGAAGTCCTTTATAAACAAAATGAATACAGAGAGAGTGTAAGTCACAGAAGCAAGAAGCTGAAATCAACAAAACCCAGAAGGAAGAGACTAGCAGATGTGCCAGAGGAGATGTGGCTCCTCTGCCACATGACAGAGGAGCCCAGGATCATTGGCACTCCAGAAGAAAGCATCACCTTGATGATGCATTCATTTGGATATTTTCCCAGAGTCTAACATTAAGCAGGTAAATTCCCATTGTTCAAGCTGAATCACTTCATGGTTTATTGCTTTAAGCAGCCTAGGAAACGAAAACAACTAATAAGCATAGTGCAGAAGACTTGAGTATACAGCTTAATGAGTTTTGAAACTTTTTATACTACATCATAGGTATATGAATATATATACATTTATATATTTAGTTTTATGAAATACTGCCAAACAATTTACACCCCCATCCATGATGCTTGAATTTTCCATTTGCTCCACATCTTTGTTCTTTTAATTTTAGCTATTCTTGTGGGTGAGTAGTGATATTTCATTCTGGTTTTAAATTGCATACTTAGGATGACAAATAATGTTTATATGTTTATTGGCCATTTGTATAGCCATTTTGCCAAGTGTCTTTTCAAATATTTCAAATATTTCAAATATTTTGCCAATAAGTCTTAATTGCTGTTAATGTAATTACTGATACAATTAGATTTAATCTACATATTGTTATGGTTTTCTACTTATCCTATCTATTCCTTCTTTCTTTACTCCTTTTCCATGTTATTTTTGTTTTACAGATTCATATACAGATCTCATTGTCATGCACATACATATATTCATAATATTTAAGACATTATTTTGTATTCTCATTTTTCAATTGCATTCAAAGTTATTTTCTGGTTGAATTAAGTATTTGTAGTTATGTTTAGAGCTGCAAAAAATATAGAACTGTCTAACTAATCAAGACTAATGCATTATTAATGGACAACTGGCCCATTTTTACTCTTCATAATTTTTTCATGGCTTTGTTAAGACTAATAGCAATGTATTACATTTTCAACAATGAATTATATGGCATGCCTATTTGCAAGTTTAAACATTTTGAAGAGGGTTTACCTAATTTAGTATTTCTTTTTATCAAATACTGTACTCAACATTTCCAAGAACACTATATCTTTCACCTACATTTTTCCATAATAGAATATTAAATAAAAGTCTGAATTATAGCTTAATTGGGCTCTAATAGAGTGTCTTCCCAGTTTCAGTAATCTAATGTGAACTTCAGTTGATGGTTTTTTCCCTTTTGAATTTAGCAATGGCATCTCCTCAGTTTGAGATCTTTCATGTTAACTGAGAAATGAGTCATCATTGAAACTATTCCTTCATTTATGACATAGAGTGTTTTATAAAATGATTACTCTCATAGTTCTACAAGTGTTGATCTAAGAGTAATGGATTTCCCACATTTAATTCATTGAAATGCTTGTCTGCAATAATTTATCTGGTGTTCCCCAACTGTGATTCCCTCTCCTAGTAAAGATTTTCCTTCTTTCTTTCCTATTTTAGGAGTTATACCCATTCAAATTTTTCTTGTGTTTTCTAAGATTGGATCTCAACTTAAGGCTACTCCACAGTGATTATAGAACTGTAGTTGCCCTTCAGTATGAATTAGCTCATGTTGATTAAAGGATAAATTATAAATAAAGGCTTTTCCACACTGATTACCCATGTACAGCTTCTCTACCATATGAAAATCATTTGGTGTGAGAAAAGTTAGTTTTCTGACTGAAGTCTTTACCACATTCATTGCATTTATATAATTTCTCCCCTAATGTCAATTTTCTGGTGTCTATATAGGTATACAGTGTGGCTGAAGAGTCTTCCACAGAAATTACAGACATAGGGTTTCTTTCCCAGGTGAACGTTCTTGTGTTTATAAAGGTCACCACTGCAGTTGCAGGCTCTTCCACATTCATATTTATAGGATTTCTCTCCACTGTGAATTCTCTCAGGTTTTCTAAATTTAGAACATAGATTAAAGGTTTTCCTACATAGTTGACATTCATTTGGTTTCTCTCAAGTGTGAATTTGTTTATGTGAATAGATGAATAAATGAAGACTGAAGGCTCTTCCACATTGATTATAGACTAGGATTTTTCTCCCACGTGAATTCTGTGTGTGCTCTGACTGAAGTGACTCTGACATTATTTTTATAAGGGTTATTTCCAGTGTAATTTAACACAATATTGAGTCAGTGTTGAGTTGTGAATGAAAACATCTTGCATACTTATTAAGCTTCAAAGGGCTCCTCTCCCATGTAAAATTCTGCACTGGCATGTAATTATATGGGTTATTCCTGCAGATCTCTCACATGGATATAATTTCTTGCTAAGGCCATTTTCCATACCTGGACTCCAGACTTAGGGACATCCTTTTCCTTTTATACACAACTCTTCTCCTTGCTTAAACGGGGAAATCCTATAAGACAGAACCAGTCTAAGGAAGTGATGCGAAGGGTGGAATCTGGGATTGGAGGGTTTCAAATGCAACAATTCCATGTCCTCTGAGATATGGTAACATTCTGTCATTAAGGGGGGCAATATGCAGAGTACTGTCAATCTGGGAAACTACTGCTGTTTTAATCAAGTCTTTTATTATTATTATGTTTCTACTCAAATATTATTATATCTTTGCATTGATCTCTAGTTCATTTTAGTGGTTAACTAGATATTATAATAAAATGTTTGACTAGTTTCAGTCTACCATAAATTAAAGTATCTTGCTGCATGCTTATCTAAACAAAATTTTAAAGCATTTTAATTCTATTAACCTATTTCCCATATTTGTAGCAACTTTTTAAAAATTGCACTAAATAATATTGGTAAAATTTTTTCACTCTCTATTTAGAGCACAGGTTCTTAACCAGGGGTCCACGGACCCAAGATTTCAGGAAGTCTCTGAGTTTGAATTGAAAAAAATCAATTTATTATCTTTATTTTCTCTGACCTCAACTGAAATTTAGCATTTCCTTCACTTATGAATATATGCAATAAATTACAGTAGTATTCCATGGTTTTCACTTGACTGGCAAAGGGATCCGTGGAACAACAAAGGTTAAGAACACCTGATTTAGAGGATCTTTATAAAGGTTACAATATTCATGAGTTGTATATATGCTTCATTTATAATTTATGGACATATTCTTCTTCCTACTAGCCCATTGCATGAATCGTTCCATGGCACTGTTACTACATATGTTATTTTATTCCTCCTTATTATGCTATCCAGATCTACTACTTTTTTTTCCTCATAACCTCAGAGCCTTTTCTTTCATGGCCCCTTTGAAAGGGTTACTAGATTATAATTCACTACTTCTTTTATTTTTGTCCTTCATTCATCAAATAATCAGTAAAATGTACTATATGCCTGGCACTATATGCTAAGTGTTATAGACAGACAGAATTAAACATGACCTTAATCCTGAAGGTCCTATTTAAGGAATCATCATTTCTATTTCCATCCATTCAAGTATTTATTGAACATCTGCCCCGGGAGAGGCACTATTGTAGGTGGTGTGAGTAATATAAAAATATACAAAATTCTACACTTTGCTGCCAAAGAACTTAAAAAATTTAGTAGAGAAATGAAAATAATAATCTCTACCACATGAAGGTAGGAGGGTCCATAAGCACCATCACCATTCATGGAATAAAAGAATAATTTTCTTCTTGGCACTTAAGGGATTCATCATATTGCCCTGAAAAATAGAAGTGTTTCAATCATGGGCACGGTGGTGTCTTATCTTTTTTATTCTGGGTTCTGTTGATCTCTAGCTTCTGGCTGCTCTCCATGGCTTTTATTTTTCTTCTTTTTTGGGTGTGTGTCCAATTCTCTTTGTTTTTAATCATATTGGATTAAGGACCACCCTTTTTCAGTATGGGCACACGTTAACTAACAGCACCTTTAAAAGTCCTATTTACAAATTGGTTCACACCCACAGAGTAAGGGTTGGGACATGAGCATACCTTTTGTGGATGAAATGATTCAATCCCTGACAGTAACTATGAATAATAATTTCACATGTGTGTATCTATGTTTGCAAATGTAAACCATACACTTGATATATGAATAAAACAGGAGTTAAGAAATGCATTATTGTCTTATAATGGGGGAGGAACATGAAGAAACACACCCTTTTTGTATTATTGGGTTAAATGTTCTACTGAAGCGTCATTTACTTCATATTTGTTATCTTTTTTTTTTTTTTTAAAGATTTATTTATTTTATTTATTTATCCCCCCCTTGCTGCCCGTGCCGCTGTGTCCACTCGCCGAGTGTCCTCTCTGCGTCTGCCCATCTCCCCCCCGCTGTGAGGTCTTGCTGCATCAGCCTTCACAAGGAGGCGCCGGGAAGCAAACCCGGGGCCTCCCACACGGCAAACGGGTGCTCTATCCACTGCGCCACACCCGCCTCCCGCCGCGAGGTCGCTGCATCAGCCCACCGCACCGCCCAGGCCGGCGTGCCCCCACAAGGAGGCCTCGGGACGCGAATCCGGGCCTCCCATATGGTAAACGGGGCCCCTATCCACTGAGCCACACCCGCTTCCCCATATTTGTTATCTTAATATGAACATAATTCAAAGATTTGCAGGTGATTTTTGTTCATCAAGATAATTAGTAGTGAATGCCATTACAGTAGAATGACTGTTAGATATTTTAATGTAAGTACGTATTTTTTCCAGGCTGATTTGAACTGTGTATGGATTGAATTAATTCGTCTGAAGGAAGAACAGATGTAAATTTAAATAGATGATGGAAACAAAGGCCTAAGAAATTAGAGTTATGGTAACAAGCTGAACAGAAAACAAACATGAAGCATGAATACACACCTACAAACTAAAACAAACATACACACAAAAAACATGGCAAATTAGTATATGGAATGTTTTGTTCTTAGCATATTAATATGGTATTATCATTAATCATTTCAAAAACTGTGGTGGGAAATATTTTCGGAAGTGACTGTGGTTTAGAATATTACATTTTTCTCATATGATCATAATTCCCACCAGTGGTAAGAGTTTTCAGAATGTCCAGTTATGATTTCAATAAAATGTATGTCCACATAAAACATGAAAAAATTAATTGGTTCATGAAAAAAGCAAATTCTTAATCCAGACTTCATTAAGAGAAGATGCTAACCAGCTGAGCTACTGAGGCACTGTATGTTTTAAGTGTAAAAATAATACTGTGACTCTCTATAATGCTTTAAGCAGTTTGAGGATTTTTCTTTTAACTGTTTGTTGGTCTACTTCTGCAGGGTTGCTTCACTGAAGGTGTTGTTAAAAATTTAATCTATATGTTTAGTTTTCTTTTTTGTTTAATTTCATTTCACATGATTAAAGTATAACAATTCTAAACCTTCATGTGTCCAGTTTAATAAGGGCTCCATTCTTCTCTTCCACTCCTTTAATATGTCAAGAATCCTCATTTTTAATAGGTTGGTCTTGGTGGCTCTTACTATTTGTGATTAGGCCTATATCTGAACTTTTAAAGCTAAAGCACCTCCTGCTGACTTCCTCAAATCTGGCAACTGTAGAGGATAGATACATCTTGCTACTGAAGCTACTACTACCATGACGATAAAGCAGATGGTCGTTGGTGTTGTTGGTTGCAGAATGTTTACGCCATTTTTTTTTCTTTTACTCCCTCCAATTATTACCCATATCCAGCTGTATGATAAGAAAAGTGCACAGATGTTCTCTTTATTGTTTTCCCTCAACTATAGATATAACTTTTTCAAATATAGCATGAGCAAAATTTGCCAACATGGTCCCATTTCAGACTACTTTCCAAATTCCTTCTAGATCTGCTTCTAATTGATCTTCCCTCTAATGGATTCAGGCTCAGCCAAACATAATTCCAGGACCAACTAAATTGTGAGGCTAAAAAAGGAGGAGATTTCCAAAATCTCTGAATGTTTTCCTATTATAAGCAGACAGAAAATGGAGACATCAAGACACTCTTGATAAAATGTAAAACTAATACCAGAGAGAAGTATGGCTCCAAAACCATGCTAAGAACAAATTAATCCCACAATTATAACTTTCCTCAAATCTGTGTTTTTTATTCTCTTCTACAGGCAAATTTGTTGCAGGAATTAGAACTCAAATTATGAAAACATTTGGAAAAGATTCCCAGATAATTATATCTTAATTACATATTTATCCTGAATCCAGATTATATATTAAATTCCTATTAAACATTATTTCACAGTTTTTTTTAACTGTTTCTCCTCAAAATTGACAATGTGTTCAGAGTTTCATATTTTTGTTTCATGGTACAGTGATTTTCCAGGATCCTTGTGTTTTCCTTCCTCTTTATGTATTGAAATGAAAATTTTTGAAAGAATTCTCTTCACTTCCTGAAATTTGGTTATTAAAATAGCCTCCCAACTGAATCCTTATAATACCCTTCTCCTGACTTCAATGTACACTTCTTAGTATTTCTAGACACATCGTAATTTATAGATGGCACAGTCATTATCACAATGTTTAATGGTACCCTGATGATCACTGGAATAAAACTTCATATCTTGAAGTTTTACAACTTGAAAAAGGTATAATTGAGATATAACAAATGGAACATATCTATAGTGTACAATTTGATAAATTGGACATGTGTATCAGCCATGAAACCATCATCACAATTAAGATGATGAACTGAACATATTAATCCTCCACCAAAATTTACCTCCTGTCTCTTTGTAATTCTTTTCTCCTACTGCTTCCTTCCAAAATACTGATCTGACTTTTATCAATGTAGTTTAGTTTGAAATTTCTAGAATTTTCTATAAATGAAACTATACAATATGCACATTATGCTCAGAAAACAAAGATAAGGATGACATCAGAGTTCGCAAAGGAAACAATGCCAGTTACAAGAGTGGAGCAATATCTGAGAAATAGTGAAAGTTAAAAAAAAAACTTGAATTCTTTACAAAATGAAAATACATTTCAAAAACAAAGGAGAAATATTTTTCAGACATACAAAACTAAACAATTTCATCAACAAATTATCTCCATACAGGAAATGTTAAAAGAAGTTCTTAAGCAGAAGGAAAATGATACTAAATGGAAATCTACCAAAAAAAAAAGAATGAATTAATAAAACTGGTAAAGATAAGTTATTATGTAAACTCCCTTAAAAGAAAAGTGAATGCTTAAATCAAAATTAATAGTAAAGCTTTCTTGGGTTATAACTTATGCATAACTATTTGTCAAAACTGCTGGTTGCAGAGTAATGAATATACTCTGTTGGAAGACACTTTGACTGTGTAGAGCTATTATATCAATGAAGGTTAAGTACATGTTTATAAAATAAACTTTAACACAACCACTAATATATCACAATTAATAGTTATAGTCAATATGCTAACAATGGAAATAAAGGAAAACCATAAAATACACAATCCAAAAGAATACAGCCATAGGGGATCAAAACTCCCTCTCAGTTAGAGGTGGAGTAGGCATCACCATTGCAGAATCCTCAGGACTGGGGAATAAAATATGGCCTAAAGTGGACTTACTGGTATAGATTGTTATTCTAGCAATGGAAGAAATTATATCATTGATGTGGAGACTGTGGTCACTGGGCATGCTGACAGCAGGGAGAGGAAGGGAGAGGTGTGATATGGGGGCACTTTTGGGATGTGGAATTGTCCTGAATGACATTGCAATGACAGATAAAGACCATTATATATCCTGCCATAAACTACAGAATTGAGTGGGAGAGAGTGTAAACTTCAAAGTAAACTATAATCCATTCTTAATGGCAATTCTCCATAATGTGTTCATCAATTGCAATGAATGTACCACACCAATGAAAGAAGTTGTTAATATGAGGAAAAGTGAGAGCTGTGGGGAATGGGGCATATGGGAATCCTTTATATATTTTATATATTTTTTATGTAACATTTTATGTAACCTTAGTATCTTTTAGAAAAAATAAAAAAAATATTAAATAAATAAAAGCAATGTGTTTTAAAAAAAGGAAAAAAAGAACACTTAGTGCACCAAAACTCTACACCTGACTATAAGACATTGAGCCAAGACCTTACTTAGATTCCTAATGTAAAAAGCTACAGTAGTCTTTTAATAAATAGACCTTAATTTTTAAAAAAACAAAACAAAACAGAACAAAACAAAAAAAACACAGAAGAAGAAAAGGAGAGATAAAAGAACATTTAAGAAAAATACAAAACAAATAGAAAGATGGCAAATTTAAACCCATTTAATCACATTAAATGAAATGGTCTAAATATCTAAAATAAAAGTAGAGATTGTCTTATGGAATAAAACAACAAGATTCAAGTGTACACTGTCTACAAAATGAAAAAACAAAACAAAACAAACAAAAATAAAATAAAATAAAAACCTTAAAAATAAAGACACAAATAGTTTACAAGTAAAAAGCAAACTGATGAAAACAAAAAAAACATACCTGGCTAATACTAATCAAAAGAATGCTGGAGTTGCTAAATTATTATCAGACAAATTGGATTTCAGAAAAAGCATTATCCGAGATAAAGAGGATCATTTTACAATGCTAAAGGAGTAAATGTTTCAAGAGGACATAACAATTTAAGGATATCCAAGATGGTGGAGTAGGCTGTACTCTTCCTCCAGAAACTGTGGGAAGTTGAATGTGGGTGGCATAGAGTAAGTGGAACCAAGTGTTAAAGAAGATCCTTAACACAAACCAAACAAAAATAAAAAACTAGACTAGAAAGGGAAATTTAACAACTGAATTAGCTTATCAAGATAAAAAGATGCTTAGACATTATCAAAAAATTACAAGCCATCCTGAGAAACAGGAAGTCATGGCTCTGTTTAGTCCAATGAAAAACTAAAAAGCAGGAGGAGAGGCACAATGTGGAAAAAATAATCAAGGATATTGAAACAAATATCTTTAATCAACTCAACGAAATGAAGGAAGAGATAAAGAATATCAAGAAAACACAGGGTAAACATACAGAAGAAATTGTAAACATATGTAAAAAGAAACACATCTTACCATAATGAAA
>JAQZBX010024007.1:0-20247 GCA_029593785.1 Cabassous unicinctus
AACACATTTGCACCTCACAGGACTTTGTCAAAAGGGTGAAAAGGCAGCCAACTCAATGGAAGAAAATATTTGGAAATCACATGTCCAATAAGGGTTTAATATCCATGATATATAAAAAGATGTTACAACTCAACAATAAAAAGACAAACTACCCAATTAAAAAATGGGCAAAAGGGGAAGTGGATGGTGCTCAAGCAATTGAGCTACCGCCTACCACATGGAAGGTCCTGGGTTCAGTCCCCGGTGCCTCCTGGAGCAGATGAGCAAGACAGTGAACTGGCATGATGGGCAGGTGAGGAGGGCTAATGCAACAAAATGATGCAACAAGGAGACACAAAGAGGAAAGACAATGAGAGACACAACAAAGCAGGGAGCTGAGGTGGCTCAAGTGATTGAGTGACTCTCTCCCACATGGGAGGTCCCAGGTTTGGTTCCCTGTGCTTCCTAAAGAGAAGACGAACAGAAACAGAGAGCACACAGCAAATGGACACAGAGAGCAGACAGTGAGCGCAAACAACAAGGGGAGGGGGCAAGAAATAAAATAAACCAAAAAAAGTAAAATATCGGCAAAAAACTTGAATAGACATTTTTCCAAAGAAGAAATACAAAGGACAAAAAAACATATGAAAAAATTGTTCAACATCACTAATGATTAGAGAAATGCAAATCAAAACTACAATGAGATAGCACTTCACACCTATCAGAATGGTCACTATTAAAAAGATAGAGAACTACAAGTGTTGGAGAGGATGTTGAGAAATAGGAACACTTATTTACTGTTGGTGGGAGTACAGAATGGTACAACCCCTGTGGAGGACTGTTTGGCAGCTCCTAAAGAAGTTGAATATAGATTTGCCACGAGACCTGCAATACCACTACTGGTTATATACCCAGAAGAACTGATAGCAGTGACACGAACAGACATCTGGCACCTATGTTCATAGTGGCGTTATTCATGATTGCCAAAACTTGGAAACAACCCTGGTGTCCATCAACTGATGAATGGATAAACAAACTGTGGTCTCTTCACACAATGGAAAATTATGCAGCTGTAAGAAGAAATGAAGTCGTAAAGCATATGATAACATGGATGAACCTGGAGGACATTATGCTGAGCAAGCAAGCTTTACACAAAAGGACAAATACTGTATGATTGTGTTACTATGAACTAAATATATTGTGTAACATATGATTCCATTTATATAAAATGTAAATATAATACAATTTATAAAGATGAGATCTGTTTAGTGGTTATGTAGAGCTAGATAAGGCATGCTAAGGGGTGTGGAGTTTTTCTTTTTGGAGAAATGAAATAATACTAAAATTTTTTGTGATGGTGAATGTACAACATTATGATTATACTAAAAGCCATTGATTATGCCCTTTAGATGGATCATATGGTATGTGAATATATCTCAATAAAAGTGCTTAATAAATAATTGTGCAAGAATAGCCAGAAATAGCTGTGTTCAGCAGGGGAAACAGAGAGATTGAGAGGTGAAGAATTTTCTTGTTTGCTTGTGTGTTTTTTGTTTATTATTATTATTATTGAACTAATGATAATGCTCTAATAATGATTGAAGTGATGAATGTACAACTATGTGAGTATACCAAATACCATTGATTATACACTTTGGATAAATTGTATGCTTTATTAATATTTGTCAATAAAATTGATTTTTTAGGAAAAAAAAACTATTGACTTGTGATATGGATCCTAGAGGAGTTGAACACAGATATCTCTGAGATAGGGATGCAGTTGGCAGCATCACACCTCAATAGTCTGATGGGACACCCTGAGGCTATTTAGAGTCAACTGCCATTCAAGTTGTCGCTGCCTAGGACAGTGCCTATGTACTGAGTACTGAGGAAAAGGCATTTGGGATAGAGATGAGGACCAAACTCCGATGAAATGAGTTGCAAGAGTCAACATAAATCCCATATAGTGGAAACATCTTCTCATTTCTAACCACAGTTCATAAGCTCTATACTCTGTGATTATAGAGATTAATTTATGGTTAATGTCCCATAATTTAAAGTCTGCTTTGGTTACATACACTGCAGACTATCTGAAAATGCATCTGCTCAGGCATATTAAGTAAGAACTATTTCGAGTTTTTCTGTGTCTTCACAAAGGAAATTTTAAAAAATTTCCTTTAGAAATCCTAAAGGTTTATGTGTTCCTATAGGTAGATTTGTGTGAGTCCAGGTTTTCATCTGAAATAGATAGTGTGGCTTGATTGATCAGGTTAGTTTGGTTTCATGGGGTTTTGCGTTTTCTCCTTTTCATCATTTCAGTACAGGTGAGCCAACTTGCCAGAGATGGGAAAGGAGAAATAAAAGAGAGAGTGAAATACAAGATTTCCTTTTGTTCTAGCATTGAAAACACTAGTAAAAGTTTAGCCTGTGAGCTGTCCATGTGTATTTGTAGGAATGTGGTTACATCTGTGTAAAGATGGGCATACCAAAGCAACCTGAAGGCGGAACATTGTGTGAATGTGTGTATTGGTGATTATGAGAGAAAGAGAGAAACTGATTTTACAGACATTAATGATGCCTCCACCTGGCTTTTTGGAGGGATTTGAGGAAAAGTGATTTGACCTTCCCTCAGTTTTGTCTGCTTGTTTGTTTTTGGTGATGGAAGAACTAGAATTCTGCTGGCATGACTCACAGCAAAGAAGAACTAAAGGGGCCTGTCTCTTAAGAAAGGGATTTTTAACTTCAAGGAGCCTGTGAACCCTCTGAAAATGTATGCAGAATTTAACATGAATGTGAATATGTGCATTTTTCTGAGGAACAGGTCTATAACTTTCATCAGTCTCAAAGTAATCCATGACCCTCAAAAGGTTAAACCCTACTCTTGAGAATACCAGATCATCAGACCTGAATGTTACGATATGAGGATTGAGAACCTAGAGTCACATGCAATCACTGACAGGGAGCCCAGTTGGGTGAGTGGCTTTATGACAGCAAATTCTAACATAAGCAAAGAACTGGGACTTTGTGTTACAGGCAGCATCCCGTCCCCCATGGACAGGTTTGGCAGAGATTTATGAGAACAGATATGAGAGCTTGGCTTCTGCTCATTGAATTGAAGTGGGAAGAAGACTAATGCATTGACCAAACACTAGAAAAACTGAGTGAAGCAGAGCCTCCAATTGACCTTGGAGAACAAAGAGAAGTGGTCAGGACAGGTCAGCATGTAGCATTTTGAGTCTAGGCCTTGTCCTGCTCTCAAGAGGCATAATAGGAAATAGAACCAAACCTCACAGAAATGCAACTGCCTCCTACCAGCAGGACAATCTTTCATGCGTGCACACAGCAAAGAAAGAACTACAGGACCCAGAACTATCTTCACAACAACACTATCTTTTCACTTTTAATTTCAGCAGATACCTATGGAACAGTTATTATTTAAAGGTACAGCTCTTGGGAGAAGAAAATAAATAAGACAGTCCTTTGGAGATTTCAAGCAACAGAATTCTAACGGAATAGACAATTCATGTGCACTTTGCCTTATGCAACAGATGAATCCCTAAAATGCAGTGTTTAAAGAGAATGGTTATAAAACAAAGTATATGTCAAATGCAATAGGAAGATGAGGATTTTATAGAAGCTTGAGGCTAATTCTCTTGTAAGAAAGAAATTATTCTTTTTTCGTAATGCTAACAATACATCCTTTTGTCTATATTGTAACTATAAACTGCCATCGCTGTGATTTTCTTAAATCGGGGTAGACCCATCCCCATAATATGTGCATATATATGCAAAGAGATTCATCACTATATCCTTACCATTAATTTTCATGTAATATAAGGACTCGCACTTTCTACTTTGTGAATCTTTCTGTCCTGTAAAGGAAACGAGTTCACTCAACTACACACTATCAAGCAGACAGGTAATCAATCAGTGATCACACATATCAGTTCCAGCTGAGCTCCCACCTATTGCCAAGATGGTTACAATAACCTCTAACTGTACCATGTAAGTAGAAACGGCCTCTTAGGCGTCAGTGCACCAAAGGTTCGGACAAGGAGGATCAACTCTGCCCGTGGCAGTAGCCTTAGTTTTTTTTAAATGTGTCTTTGTCAGCAGTATTTTTAAACATGGGCCCTATCCTGTACTATATCTTATTGCTAAAAGCATCTTTATGCTCCAGTTTCAGGGACAAAAGGCAATTTTTAAAATGTCATGGCAGGAAGTAATTTTTCAAGGTTTTCATGACAAGTCATAAAATTAGATTTTAAAAATCCAAAATAAGGGCTTGCTCATCAAGATTAGGACTTTAATCTGTGTTTTAGGACATTTGGGCAAAACTCTCCTCCTACTAATATTTAAAATATTGGCATATTTTCAGCTTTTGTAGATAATTTATAAACTCATGTACACATGCCTTTACCTAAAAGCTGTCACTTGCTGGCTTCCCTAATCTTGCCTTTTGAGCATTTTTCACATGAGAAGCTTATTTGGTTAGGAATGTCAAGTTCCAAAAGGCTGTGTGAGTGGGTTTCAAATGGTTTTGCCCATGCCAGCTGGAGAAACGCCTTGTCATATGGTTACTAGGGTATTGTCCTACAGAAGGAGATTCCCAAGGGCCACATTTCTTTCTCAGGCACGTGTCGACAGCTACTAGGGGGCAATCGAATGAGGGTGGATTTAACAGTAAAAGAAAGAAAGAAATATGTTTTCCTTTTTCAGTGAGAAGATGGATAATCCAGGGATTATATTCACTGGGATTCTGCAATAGGAAACCTCATTATCAAAGCCATGTTCTTCTTGTGTGTATGTGTGTATGTGTGTGTGTCCTATAGATTTAAAAAATGTCGGTCAACATATGTTTTTCCTGAAATCCTATTATGTGATAGAGAAGAGGGAAAACAAACAAACAAACAAAAACTAAAGCATGACCCCTTCCTCAAAGATTGGGGGGGCCAAAAAATTAGGAAAGATAAAATCTATATTTCATCTCTAATTCACATGGCCACTAGCTGTGGAACATTGAGCTGCTACTTACTCTCTAAGCTTTAATTGAACTGGGATAATAATAATAATAATAGTACCTACATCATAGGGTTGTTTAGGGATCAAATGGGATAACACATGTAAAGAATTTAGCAGGTATCTGGTGCATACCTGGTTCTCAATAATGCATTTTTTAAATAGGAAAAGTTTGAGACCATTTAAAAGCATATAACAGCAAATGAAAATTAGCCAGAGAACAGAAAGTCTAAAGTTTCAAGAGCTGTAAACAAAATATATAGAGTGAGTCAGAGAAAAAAATGTAGTTGAACCTCAGTTGAAAACCACAGGAGTTTCAGGAGATCACATTGGGAGCTCTGTTTGGGGACAAATTAGTACATCACTGTTTGCTTAGGATCCTGCTTCAGAAATCTGGGCATAAAATGATGAAGTCCTAGTCTGAGATAGTGGTTGTGAATATGTAGAGAACAGAGCACGGCTAACATAAGAAAGAGCAGAAACACTCTTTAAATCAAAAGAATTTCTCCCATAATTTGGAAGGCAAGCGAGTCTTAGAAAATAGAGTGAGGTAACTATAGTATATTTTATAAAGTTTCTTTCTCCTGAGAGCGCAAAGTATTTTCAGTTACAAATGTGCTATACTTCTCTGGTGATGTAAAGATAAGAGCAATAAGTACCCAGAAGACACTTGCTTGTATCCTGCTTATTTCCAACAAAAAGCAGGAGAAACAGGGTTAAGGAATGAATGGAGGTAATTCTATCACAAAAATAGGTATCATGGTAAGCATGGGAATTAGCTCTGAGCTTCCTGGCAGTCAGTGGAAGAAGGAAAACAAATCAGTCATGTAGTTTTTCCACTCCAGACAGAAAGAAATAAACCAGCTCTTCAAGGTTAGTAAATTTTTTCCTGTCTTAAAATTCTAAGAAGCTGTAAGTATAAGTAACTTGTTCTAAGTTTAGGAAAGGAGCAAAAAATTAAACTCAGGCTTCTTGTCCAGCAGAATAAGCATGTTGGCTTAGCCATATGCAGCATTTTTGTGGTAATGGATCCCTAACCTGAGTTCTCAAAGGGATTTAGGCCCATCAGTGAATGGACAGTTTTTGGTAAAAACAAACACATTATTAATGATTTATAAATCCTCAAAAACATGCCTTGTCTAATCCTATATAGAAATGAAGAGTATATTAATTTCTCTCTCCGGCTTTAGTGTTATCCCCTTCCACCCCTACCTCCGCCATTTTTTTAACTTCTGGAGGTGAGGGGCAATTCCATCAAATGGGAAAGAAGACCCAGCAGGGAGCTACCTAGGTGGGCAGAGGGGTAACATTGGAACTGGAAGGTCCCAGCCACCTAAAAACACTCCAGGGCCTTTCTCAGCTGCTTTTTTCACCCCAATTGAATGTCCTGGCAAATTCTAGTTTCCTTGGAGGGGTAGAAGTAGTTTCTCCCGCTTGCAGCCGCCCCTCTTAAAACAGATGTTAGAGATGGAGATGGAAAGAGAGAGAGAGAGAGAGACAGACAGACAAAGGCATCTTTTGTCTTCACACCTCAGTCCTACTTGGCGGGGGTGGGGGGATGGGAGTGGAGGTGGGTCTGGGGGGTGGGTTGTGGGCCGCAGGACCGCCTTTTTGCAGCCTGTGCAGGCAGTGCTCTGCCGTGGAAATCTAATTTGACAGAATAGGTAAATAAAATCAACTGCCATCAGCTCTCATTTTATTTACGGGACGAGGTCAATGTTTTTTAAGCAAACTAAACAGCTTATTGGAAACGGATTTCAGAACGACTCGATAGAGGCGGTTCTGGAGTTAGTTTGGTGTTAAAAGCACAAATATTTGCAAAAGTGTCTTCAGCGAGCCCAAGACCAAACCTTAGCAAATACATTTGGCCGTCGCGTGCAACCTCGCTCGCTCGGAGAGCGGGGTCCTGGCAGCAACCTGACCCCTTCTTTTCCCGGGGTTCCCGGCTGGGCTCGCACCTGGGGCGGGAGGAGTGGGGGCGAGCAGGCGGCGCGCTCGCTCTTCTTTCCCGTTGCGTTCCAGCCTTCCTTTTGTTTGGTTGGCTCCTCTTTCCCCTTGGTTGTTGATTATTAGTATTTTCCTAGTTTTCCAAACTAATAAGTGCCACTATCAGGCAGTTGGAAGCTCTCGGAGGCTGCAGGCTTTGCCGCTCGGCCTTAATTGATATTGAACGAGCTGCTGGTAGACGGGAACAGGGCCGCTGCTGGATAATTTGCAGTTTAATCAGCGTTTGTAATGAGAGCGGCTGATTAGGGCTGTTGGAAATAAAAGAGAGTTACAAGGAACGTCTGTCAGAGTCCGGTGATAATTCAGGACTAATTGTGGTGATTAGCGCAAACTGGATGACTTTGGGCTTTGCTAATGCAAAGAGAAACGTGCAGGCTCCAGCCAGGGACCCCTCGGAGAACAGTGCACAGGCTGTGCGCAACTTCACTGAGCCATTTTCCTGCGAGGCCCTCAGCTGCAGAGGGCTGCAGGGAGAGGGTGGGCGCCCCCCGCCCCCTTGCTACTGCGGGGCGTGGGTTGGAGAGAGGCACGAGACCCGGCTGTCCCCGCCGGCTCCCACGCCTGTCCCCGCCACGTCCGCGAGTGCTTTACCAGGCCGGCTGCGGCCGCGTAGACGCCTCTGCCGCCCCCACCCCATTTTCTCCACCTAACGCCTTCCTGCTACAGTCTAGGTTCTCAGCTTCGGCCCCCCCTATGTGGGCAGAGAAGTGCACCCTGACCTCCCCCCTCCCCCCAACTTCCGCCTCCACCCACCGCGCGCCTCCTCTCGGGGAGCGTCGGAGCAAGCAGGGCTTTCCGAACTTCCTGCTCTTCCTTGTGGCCTCCTCCTTCCTCTTGCTTTCCACTCCTCTCCTTTTTCACTGTTCTTTAGGCCCTCACCCATCTCCCAGGAGAAAGGCTCTGCACCCTCCACCCCCAAACTCCAACCGTAGTCGTGGATGAGTGTCCCTCAGCCCGCACCACCTGGGAAGGCAGAACCTTCCCAGCGCGCTGGGGAGAAGAGAACTCCGCTTTTAAACGGCCGGAGTTCTCATTATTGAGGAGTTTCATAACTCTTTAATTCATTTTTAATGACGGCAATAAACATGGTAGTCATTTTGGAACAATAGCTAAAAATCATAGGGCCATTACTGTCCATTAAAACAGTGTTTACAGTTCAATGGAGGTTCACGTGCCCCATAGTCATTCATATTAGCCAAAGGAGAGATTTATAGGTCAGAAGAAAGGCTTTCTTTTTATTCTTTATGTAACGTAAGGCTTATTGAGCAAATTGCTAAATTTTTTTTCACTTGGCTTTTAATCGTGTGAATGGGGATTAAATAAGGAGCTGTTGTCTGTCCCTGATTTCTATTTGATCAATAAATCATCAAGTGCCTTAAGTGCTTTATTCACTATCAAATTAAATGAAAAATACTTTAACCTGCATCCCTGGTGTCACAGATAAAGCTAATAATATTTCTGCTGTGTTTCCATTTAGGCATCTAACACTCAGAAAAATCTACTAGGTCTTGCACCCTGTCTCTCTCTGTCTATTATAAATACCACATATTTATTCTACATACCTACAGACATAGGGAATTTGCACCAAGGGAATAGCTTACTTGATTTCGGGATGAAAATTTAACTAGGATCTCCTAATCCACACCAAGTGTTTCAGTAACTAGCCCCAACTGATATGGCTCCACCTTAAAGATCAAGGTGGAGCCAGGTCCCACAGCAGCCCCAGGGGCTGACTCTTACCTGCTGTGTTACTGGCTTGAAGTAAACTTTCACCTGAATGTTTGCCCTTTTCTTTTTGATTCCACAAAAATACAATAATAAATCTAAATAATAGGCCCAAAGGGACAAATCTCTTATGATTTCTCAGATTTTCTTGTCCTAGGTTAGATAATACCACCTTTGGAGGAACTGGCTGGTCAGAAACAGAAATAGTCCCTTTCTCCCCCCAGGCACCTACAACCATAACTACCAAGGTCTATTTTACAGGATAATAGAATTCAAATCCTGTCTTTAGATACAAAACTATGTTATTTCCTGTGTTTCAAAAAGAAAAGTTTCCCTTAGTGGGTTCATTTTGGAAAAGGTGTGCGGTTTTTTTGTTTGTTTTGTGTTTTTTAAAAATTTTATGACTGGGATACCTGGCTCTGGTCTGTAATACAAACAAAACAAAAAACACTCGAATGATAGTTGTCAAGTTTAATTGCTAACTTAGCAGCTAGGTCACACTTCCTAACACATTAGATGCTGAAATTTCACCTGGTTAACGGGAACAACACTGTGGCCTCGATGGCGAATGCCTGATTATACAGCCAAGCTGCTAATTTACCAAACCCCCCGGCCAGGGAGGCCTGGATCGCCACCACTCACTGTATTCATGCGGTAGCTAAGAGAAGGCACTGTATTCCCCGAGCCGCTTTCCAGCTACCCGCAGAATGAGAAATGTAAAATTAGTGGAGATGTGTGCATGAAGGGAGCCGAGCAATTAGCCAAGCGCCGGCGCCCGCTGGACCAGAGGGGGTCGGGGAGGGCGAGTGGGGAGACCCGGGCGCAAGGGCAAAGGGCTTCTTTCTTCACGGCTTACAGGCTGCAAGACCCGGCAGCCGCGAGGTCGGCGGTGGTGCAGCAGCCTCCCACCCCGCTGCCACGGCGCCCAGTTAAGAACAATGCGGCATCTCACCGGCCCTTTGCAATATGCGCCTACTCGAGCTGGGAGAACCACCGGGGCCCCAGGCCCACATTGAGCCCACCAGCCCTCTTTTTCCGTTTCTCTCCAGCTTGGCCTGGTAAAATCACGTTAACACACAGCAAAGTCAGCAACTGACAGCCTCTCTAGCAAAAGACTTGGAGTACCAAGACACCGATTTTAAAGGGAGGAGTCTGAAGTCTTCAAGACCTCGGCCGGCCTTTGCCTAAACAACCATTAGCAATTCTCCTCTCCTCATTCTCCCGAGTTCCCAGCTCCCAGTCAGCCACCAGTCACTCTTAGTGGCTGCAGAGCTGGATGCTGAATGCATGGCAAGGCATGCTATCTGGGTTTCCTTCCTCCAGGAGTGGGGATGCACATAAACTGGTATTTACAAGTGTGCAATGCGCACGCACCTCTGCCTGCGAGGGCAGGTATCTATGTACAGATCCTGTTAGATGCAGTGTGGAATTACATGCACCCAAGCAGATTCCAAATCCATTTTGCAACCGCTTGCTCAGAGATTGGATGATGGAACTAAGGAGAGAGCCCCTCTTCAGGGCCTTCGCAGCTACCTTTACTCCCTTTCCTTCCAGTGCCAAGTGGCAAACCCAAACCTTCCCACTTTCCTTTAAAACCAACCAAACAGTTCACAAACTCTTATTTATTTGTTTGTCTGTGGTTATTGCCCATGTTATTAATTGCACTCAGGCCTTCCTTGCTCTTTGAGAGAGCAGCGGTATAAATTGGCTCTAATAAATATTAGCCGCTAGATTAGGCGAGGTGAAGCTGGCACGGCGCTCTATTTTCGACCTGTAGCCTCTGCGAAGCCGCCAGTTCTGCGCCAGATTAGCCCCATCCATCCAGTGTCAATGGTTGTCTTGTTGAGAAAATCAGTGAGTAAACAGGGCTGACAGAGAGGGGGCCCAGCTGATTACTCATACAAATAGACTGCAAACTCCTCCAGGAGAAGCTGTTTCCAGAGATGGGTTTCTCGCATTGACAAGGCTGCTTCTCCCAGGATCCTGTGTCCTGCTGTTCCCACTTTGTCCTCCATCAATCACACAATTGTGTCCGGGATGTTTTATAGAGTCACTTAATATCCCTGCCTTCATCTCTATTCACTTAGAGAATCATCTGCCATCAGGGCTAAAGGCTTTCTGCAGGATGGGACTGGCGACACACCCGGGCAACAATAGCTCTGGTGGAAGCAGGACCCGGCGCCCTTTCTGATGCTAATAGAACAGCCCGGGGATGTTCCAATGTGAGGCAGCCTCTATTGAAATCAGCCATTAGCCCTTTGTCCACTGCATTAAATTATCCCCTGGGCTAGTCCATGATAGGGCTGTGGAGGCCACAATAAGTTTTCTTTAAAAATTATTTTCCCCTAAAGTGGCTTTTGGATTTCAGAATTGGTTGTGATGAAATTCATGCAAAAGTGCTTTCTCCCTCCTTTATAAAAAGAAAGGTGGAGACATTTTCAGGCTCAAGTGTACAGAGTAATTGGGGCCTTTAATCCCTTTATTCTTTATAGAACTCTGCCTTCCCCCATCTCCATCTCCACACTTTGCCTCCAACCAACCTGTCCAGTAGAGATAGGGAAGGAATAAATGAAATTTAATTTCAGACCACATGCACAACTTTTAAGCAAACAATTTCTGCAACTAAGGGCCAGCTGTGTAAAAAAATCACATTTTATGGGCGAATTTTAAAGACAGAAGAAAGAATTACAAGGTATCACTCTTTAAGTGGCTCATCTACAAATTAGATTGCTACACAATTAATCAGAAAGTTAATTAATGAACAAGTTACTAATTAGGACATTTAAAACCAGTGTGTTTATGGTGCCTTAGTTTAAAAAAAAAAAAACAAACCTGTAGTTAATTGGCCCACACACTGATCTCATAACTGGTAGTGAAGGTTAAAATATTACAGATGTATTATTTATTATGTATAAGTTTTAATTATGTCACCACTGCATTCAATACTCCATAACTGACATAATTTTACAGTTAATTGGAAAGGTTGGCATTAGGAAAATATAATCAGACTAGTATATGAAAACCACTAAATATGTCTACAGGTTTTGAGTGTAGCTGCATTTACACCTTTTCCTGGGCAGGGATTTAGGGAGGGTAGTTAGTTTTCTGCCGGGTCTGGGAGTTCAAGCTTACAGGGCCTCCTTTTTAAGCCTTCAAGGTTATGATTTGCTTTGGAGAATTCACTTAGGGCTGAAAATTGAGGGGCAAAATTAGGTTTTGGAGCTTGAGTTTCTGAGGTTTTCCCCTGACTGAAGTGGAGGAACATATCCAAAAAGTAAGGTATTTTTTTAAAAAATCACACATTCAGTATTACAGTTTACATTAAAACATGGTTTCCACTGAGAAAGACTTCTTTAGAAGGTTTGCAAAGGACAAATGCCAAGTTAATTTCATTAAAAAAAAAAACAAGGGCACATTCAGGTGAACTGAACATTCCCTCTGTTTATTGTATTTTCCACCTGACTTGTCCCCAAGGATTCGCCCCTCGGAGTGACTAAGGGTCTCTAAGTCCTTTCTTTTACAATCTCCAGGCCCCCCAGCAGTCCTGGTCCCAAATTACAGTAAGGGTTTCACTTCTCTTTGGAAGAGAAGGCAAGTTTTAAAGCTATCTGAGTCTCAAGAAGTAGGATCTCCAAATCCTCCCCTTTTGCACTGCATCAGTCAAAGCCCCAAACCAACCAGGCTCTTCTGTTATGAGGGAGACCTGGAGGGTCTCCCCTTGCCCAAAGCCTCTACTCCCCGATAGTGACCTTTTCTGGAAAGGGTGCAGGGGTGAGGAGTTGGGCAGGCTGGAGGAGAGTGGAGGCCTGCCCAGAAAGCTGCTTTCTCTCCTGGAAGGTTCTCCAGAAATTTCCACACACATCCACATCACACCCTCCATGCCCTTTCTTTGGAGTGGGCACCACCCAATTAACAACATACCTCTGGATATTCTAGAATCTTGTAAGGGGAGAAGGGAGAACAGGAAGCCAAAGAGAGACTCAGATAAAGGCTTTCCAGAAGGAGATGGTGCTCTGAAAGCAGTCAGCTTTGATCCTTAGTCACAGGCAGAAGGTGGCAACACCACACACACACACACATATATATACGTTATCCCAGCGAGGAGAACATACATAGGTAATTTTAATGAAAGAGGTTCCTGTACCACATTATTAGCAATAAATCTACACCATTCTTTGTTGGTTAAAATCATTATGATCATCATCGCTATCATTACTGAACTCATTATTCTTGTGTTACTATCAGAGTAGATTTATGATAATACCCACCATTACGCCTGAGTTAAAGAAGGTGTAAAGGTTTGATTAATAGCTGCTTTCATGTTTTAATACTCAACATTTTCTCACATTTTTTCTAAATAAGGACCATGATAATTACAGGTGGTAATTACTGCTTTTGTTAGGAGTATCTAATTAGCCACATACACATTGTTCTTTTTAAAAAAAAAAAAGGACGAGTTTGGGAGCAGGACCGCAGGTCGAGGGTGGGCAAACAGAGTTTGGGCGAGTCACCGCTGGGCGCTTTGAGGCACATGGAAAAATGGAACCACGCACTGTCCCATCCCTACCTACCCGGGACACCACACCGAGAAACTGTTTCGAATGGACCCAGGTGAAGTAGGAAATGAAATATTAGTAAGAGTTTGCAGGGAGGGATGGTGTGTCTGGAGCTGAGCAGTTGTCTGGGATTCACTCCTCAAGGGGCAACCAGCCCAGACGAAAGGGCTGAGCCTCGGCGGCCTCCCGGGCCTCGCAGGCCTCCCGGACTGTGCCTGGGGAACTGTAGCATTTTGTGCTCCCCGGTACAAAAATAGCCGGGCCTTTCCTCCCCCAGCAGGCCCACTTCCAGCCCAGCAGACCCCCGGCCAGCCGCCGGTCCCTCATCCGTCATCCTCGCGCGTTGAATTAGCCTGGGAGGTTCCGGAGCCTCTGAGCTCCCAGACTATTTGTCCCTTAAAGGTTGCACTCTGCCATGCCTCGTTTTGTCTTCCTCGTGCCCTTTCCTGGCAAAAATGGAGACATCACATCCTTGCCCAACCCCGGCTCAGTATTTATGAAGGTTTTCTGACAAATAGGCAGGCTGGCCACGCATGGGTGACTGCCTTCATTCTGCACTTGGCTTGTTTACATAGGACGAGCACCATTTCCACGGATTAAACAAATCACAGGGAGAAGGAGACATTTATAATCCGCCAACGAGGCCACAAGGCAGTTGGGGAAAAAAAAAGTGTGCTAGTGTGTGCTCGCGACTGTGCAAAGGGGAAACGAATGCCCTGTCTCCCGCAGGCTGACCTTAGGGAGAGGGTGATCCCGGGGATGCGTGCATTTGTGTCCACGCGAAGGGACGAGTGGGTTCGCTTGTCAAGGAGCACCACGACCCCCAGTTAGAGTGACATTAAATTACCCCGGGTTGACCCATTCCCGAGGACACACGCAAAGGCCAGGAGCGCGGGCTTGTGTTCCCCCACCTGGCGTGTGTGTGTGTGTGTGTGTGTGTGTATGTAGCGTGTATGAATGAACTCGTGAGACACTGTGAGTACGCGAGCCTCGCTAGACCCTCACCCACAATTAACTCTTGGCAGGCCGGCCGGGGTGAGAGGACCCCCGAGGGATAGTGCTTCTGCGCGCGGCTACCTCAGGGTCAGCGCGAGGCGCGGGAGGCCCGGTGTGTGTGCGCGAGCGCATATGTGGGGATGTGTCTGTGTGGTGGGTGTGTAAGGAAGAAAGTGTGTGCCTGTGTGTTGTGTGGG
Organism: Cabassous unicinctus; assembly: GCA_029593785.1. Classification (NCBI taxonomy): domain Eukaryota; kingdom Metazoa; phylum Chordata; class Mammalia; order Cingulata; family Chlamyphoridae; genus Cabassous; species Cabassous unicinctus. The sequence continues at coordinate 14,480 of JAQZBX010024007.1, forward strand.
TGTGCGTCTGTGTGCTGAGGGTAGTGAGTGTCCAGGTTCGGTGCTCACGGCAATATCAAATCATTTTTAGGATCCCCCCACCCCCGGCTTCACCCGGAAGTATTCGCTGACCCATCCACCCAGTTAAATAAAACAAAGGGGCAAAGCGGGCCTCCGACTGCCCTGCGTTTCCCGAGCTGAACGCGTGGTCGGCGGTCGGCGGCCGCCTGGCTGCTGGCTGCGCGGTGGCGGCGGCGGGCGGAGGAGGAAAGCTCCCGACTTCGGCTCCCGGCTCCCGGCCACCCGCCGCCTCTTCGCCGCCACCGCCGCCGCGCGGCCGACACCGCCGGGGCTTCCATGACACCAGGCAGCCGCCCCGGGCTGCGGGAGTAGGAAATTCCCTACAAAATAGCAATGGTTCCGAGAAAAAGATCACAACAAAATATTGAATAAATTCCCTTTTAATTTATTTGATCATTCCACATTACGGGGCTATGAATTGCTCAAATTTGATAACAAGTACTCAATTCAACTCATTATGTAAGTTAAATTAGACTTCGATAAAATTTCAGTGGCGCGCAGTGGTTCCTCGAATGAAATGTAATTTGTGCAAGAATTTGTTGTATCTGTCACAAATATTTCCAATTAGCGACCGTAATTATTTGATAGTTTCTGCAATTATGGCTTAAACGGGTGAATTTGGGACTGTGGAGGACCCTAATTGGCCTAAATTTGATATTTTGCATATTTGCATAATGAGGAAATTGGTAGAAAATTGTGTTCATTCATTTGTGAAAAATCCTATGAATTTTATGAATTTGAAAGCTCTGTTTGTGCAGACTGTGACTTTGCCTGCTGATCCCTGAGGAACTGACGCTGAACGCCTGAATGGGCAACGTGCCAACTTCGTTGCTCCAGGAGGGGGGTGGGGAGGGAGAGGAGGAGGAGGAGGAAGGGGAGGGAGGGAAGGAGAGAATGCTGTGGTGGCCTTGGGCGGAGGCACCGCCATAGCGCATGCTCCGCGGCAGGCCCAGGACGAGGGTAGAAGTCCCCTGCTCATCCCGGGACCCGGAGCGCGGAAAGCGGGGTTCTCGGAATGGAGGTCGATTGGGGAAATTTCGCAGGACATTACACCGGCCGGGTTGCAAGCCACCGCCCTCTAATATAACTGCACTCCTACACACAGACACACACCCTCACACAGTTGCTCTCCATGAGAAATGTTAACCAATCTGCCAGGTGGAAGGTGTAATTGTGGAGGGGTGAGGTCTTGAGATGATGGTAACTGTGCACTTGTTTAAGTTAAATTGCCAAAGCTTCTCCTCTCAGTAAAAATGTTTGATCTATGGCGCTGTCAATTTAAAGTGTTTAAAGAGAAGCAAAAGCATAGATTTTAAGCTGCTTTGCCCAGCACCCATTCATCATGCATCAGGGATTTTAAAGTTTCATGGTTGCTGTGGTTTAACATCTCAACTCTCTGACACAAGAATCTGAATCGAGGAAATAGCTCTGCAGTTAGAGGCTTATGACTAAAGGGAAAAGATCATGGCAAAAAATAAAATGCACAAAAATACTAATTTCTGTTCATGCAAAGAAAGTGTTTTGAGTAGGCAGGGGATGTTAGTAATTATAAATAGAATTGAACTCCCGTTTAACTGGAATTTACTAAAACAATATCACTAATTTCTTTGCCAGAAAGAAGTGGGAGATACCGTTTCAAAAGAGAAAAAAAAAGAAAAATCCCCAAACACTCCATCTCCTTTCTAATAAATATTGCAAATATTCTGTATTTTCATCAAAACCCATCAAAAAATGTCATCCTCGATGTTTCTTGAATGTAACATTTTAGACACTTCCTTAATTTCTATAGATCTTGGGTGCACAAAGGCGACCAAAACAGACTCACAGTGAAGAACATGATACCTGGCTTTGCAGTTAAGTGCTCTGTAAAACTGCTCCACTTGTGAACATTGCTTTGCTGGGAAGGACTTTCTTATCTACATGAAAGTGGGTAATGTGAGTGTCTAACAGGCTATAAATGCTTAAGTGCTTTGTTTCACAGTGCATTTTCAGTAAAGGTCAAAATAAATTCATCTCCTTTTAATGCAGAATTTATGTTTGTGCAGGGTTTGGAATAAAATCACCATTAAAAATCCATATGAGAAAACGAATAGGAAAACAAGAGATGTGCCTTTGGCTTGGGTTTTCTTGGATGGAAAGGTATCATTTGGGGATGGAAATGAACAGAAGAAAATCAATCCGTTACTTAAGATCAAACTTGAATAATGCAAAGATATTATTTTACTAATATCTAAGGTGAATTAAATCCTTTTCCATTCTAATTTAAATATGCTTGGAAACAGTGGGAGACAGTTTATCTTGATGTCCAGTGCTCAGAAAATAGAGGCAATAATACCCTTGCCCACCTCACAGGGTTTTGATTTAAAAAAATCCAACAAGAATATTGGTTATTATTATCATTGATGGCATTATTACTATCAGCAGCAGCAGCAAAATTATTGCTGTGACATTATTATTAAGCTAAGATGTAAAATAGGATCAGGGTTGAAAATTAGCCCAGACTGCCTTTGATCACAGCATCGAAGGGAACAGGTCATTCACATCTCTTTTTAGCTTGCACACATGATCAGTGATCACCAAGAGTAGAATCATCTTCAAATACAAAGGACAATAGTTCATTCTCTTCCTCATTTTACAATACATCATGTTAAATTTGGGGAATATAGACATTATTTATTTAACCTGTTCAAGAAGTCATGAAGCACCACTTAAGTGATGAAATTTAAGGCCAACCCCAATCATTGGGGTGAATAAGAAACACAAAAGAATATTAAATTGAAGATGCAGGATCTGCTCCAAGCTTAAGTCCAGGACACAGTATTAATTTGCACCTTTTCTTGTGGGTTCATTTTTAAAAAGAAGATTAACCAAAGAGGATTTTGGTGGAACTATTAAGATTTGAATTGACTTTTATTATCTCTTTTTCTTAATGTAATTATGTTGTGCTTATTGATGGTTGTACTTATTATGAACATGAAAATATGTTCATAATAAGCTTTTTTCTGAAAAAAATGTTCAGAGTGGTTATGGTCTAGAATGTTAATCATTCTATTGTCCACATGACGTAAGTCTCTACAGTAAAAATGTTTTTGTAAATCAGTATTAAAAAATATTTTTAAAAAACCTACCACTCAAGTTCTTTAGGATCAAAAACACTAATTTTCTGTTTCCCTTTTCTCCCTAGGAAATATTCATCACTATCATTCTACGTAGTTCAGGACTGATCTGTAAGGTTTAGGTCTGGAAATGCAATTGTTTTCAAAGTATTGAATCTGATTTAATCCGTAAAGAAGAGGATTCTCTTGGTTTATGAGATTTCAGGAAATGGGTTGCCCTCCCATGCTCCATTCCCATTCTAACATCAAGCATAGCCCTTAGTTCTCTGAGGAAAGTCAAGTTCCCCATTGTTTGTGTGCTTGCTCCCAGGCAGGAGGGGGAGAGGCTGAAGCTACAGCAATCCCGTCATGGGAACCAGGTTCTTCGTCCCTTACCCTGAGCATATTGGATTGAAGCATTCATTTACCTGCTCTCCTTCAAATCTCTGTCTAACTTTCAGGCAAATGCATACCCGGAACAAGTATTCATACTATAAAACCTGCTGAAAATGGTAAGATAATACCTCCTAACCTGGATGTGGCAGTTTGAGATTATTTATGAATTCCAAAAAGAGAGATTATGTTTGTAAACTGGTCTGTTCCTCTGGGTGTGATCCCCCTTGATTGTATTAGATTCAGCTGGGATATCTTTGATTAAATTATGTTAAGATTAGGGCTTTGATTCGACCACATCAGTAGGGTGTAACTCAGTTTAAGTCCCTGCCCCCTTGGTGGGCTATATAAATTGACACTCACTCAATAAGACACACAGATTGAAGATACACAGAGGAAGAGAGCTCCATAGACAGGGAAAAGGAGAGAATTTGATCCTGCCACCCTGGGGAAGAGAGACAAGCCATTTGCCTGATAGTTTGCAGCTGAAGAGAACAGAGCAGCTGAGTCCTATGCCAGCCTACAGCTGAGATAGAAATAAGCTGGGCCCATGGCTTTAAGAGGAAAGAGGAAGGCTGAACCCTTGCAGGTAGCGCCCACCATCTTGCTTCAACACGTGGCAACTGACATTGGTGACTAAGTACCTCTTATGGTACCTTGAGTTAGACTCCTTAGGGCCTTGTAACTGTAAGCTTTTACCCCAAATAAATATCCTTTATAGAAGCCAACAAATTTCTGGTACTTTGCATCAGCATCTCTTTGGCTAACCAATACACTGGTTTATCCACGGATTGATTCTTTTAGAATTTTTATTTTAATAGGTTATTCTTTTATATTTTCTTTTGTTGCATCTTTGCTACTACCAACCACTCTATCCAGACTGTCAGTATTTCTCACATTGACTATTGCAGTAGCCTCCTGTCTTCTCTGGCTCTAGTCTCTTCCTCCACCAGTTGATTCTGCTTGGGACTCGCAAGTCAATCTTCCTAATCCCCTGCTCGCATCAAATCACTCTCCTACACTAAGTCAGCCAATGGCTCACCCTTTCCAAAAGGGTGTAATCTAAACTCCATAAACTGGTTTTCAAGTCCTTCAGCAATTTGGCTCCAGTCTCCTTTTCCAGGCTCCTCTCCCCACTGCTCACCCACCAAGCCCTGTACTCCAGCGAGATTCATTTTAGAATGCCTCTTGCACACTTCAGCCATAGTTTCCTGTGACAGGAACACACTCTTGCCTTTCTTTGCCTATCTGTTTCCTACATGGTATTCAAGATCAGCCTAACTCCCACCTCACTCCATGAATTTGCCCACTCATTCATTCTTTCATTCAATGTGCAAATTGCTGGGGAGAAAAGATGTTTAGGCCAGTCCCCATGTCCTCAAAGGGGAAGACACCCAGGTGGTAGGCAAATATCTATGCTGTGGACTAAGTCTTATGACTGAGATACAAAGTGTAGTGAAAATGTCCCAGCCCAGTCATTGCTCCATGTTCTAATTTCTCCCTCTTTTAAACCTATCATGCCCATGGAAGCTCGCCCTATATTACTTGGTACTGTTGGTGAGCTTCTTCAGAATACAGGACTGTCTTCTTTTGTGTCCCTCAGAACCCTAATACCATGTCTTGGGACACAGGCTTTAATTCACTGATAGGTGAACAGGTTTGTAGTTGTATAATTGCCACTTTAAGTCAAATGAGTCAAAGCTGGACTTTCTGTAGAGTGGAGAAACTATCATGAAAAATAGCTGTGGCCTCTCTTAGTCACACTTTGTAGATGATCTGATTTTCTTCACCTCTGGCTCTGTAAACACTGTTAGAGGTATGGACAGGGCCACAGATGGGTACTCTGAGCTGTGGACATAACTTTATTGGTGATGGCTTAACCCATATGTAGATTATATAATAAGGAGCCAAACAGTAATAAATAAATAAAGGGAATTTAATTCACTTTAAAATTACCTCTCAATTTCTGTTGTCCTAATACTATTACCCTGATCACTATCACCAAGACCATATCTTCACTGCTATGCCACCACCCTCACTGCAACTGCCATAATTGTCAGTAACAGAAATTCTTGTCAGGGGCTGAATCTGGTGGCACATACCAAACACCCATTACTATTGACAAACTAGACACTGACTTCATAAAGAAGTTTACAAGACCCCTCTACAATTCAATTCAGGATAGCATTATGCTCATGTAGATATAACTGCATAGATTAG
>JAQZBX010024007.1:20347-27847 GCA_029593785.1 Cabassous unicinctus
AAACACTAAAAAAAAAAAAAAAAAAAGAAGAGAGAAAGAGAAAACTGTAAAGGCTTCTGGGGGCTGAGGAGAGTGGGAATGAGGTCACGAAGTGCTGGGAATCAGAATTGTTTGGAATTATCAATAGCACTGGAAGCTAGAAGATAGTTCAGCAAAATCTTCAAAGTTCTAAAGTAAAATTATCTTTAATCTAGAATTCTATGCCCAGCCAAACTATCGGTAACTGTGAGGTAAAATAAAGACCCTTTCAGATATAGAAAGTCTCGAACAATTTACCACTCATGGACACTTTTCCAGAAAGCTACCAGAGGATTTGCCTCAGCAAAATGAAGGTGCAAGTCAAGAAAGAGGAAGACATGGAATCCAGAAAACAGGGGAGCTAACACAGAGAAGAAGAAAAAAGAATTCCCAGGAATTCCCAGGTAGAGGGAAGTCCCAGGACAATAACTGTACTTGAGGCTTTTAGAGCAACCAGTCAAGATTGGATCAGAAGCATAACCAAGAGCTCTAGGAGGGATGTCTTCAAGAAAAAAATTAGACTGAGAAATTACTGCCTGATGTGATTGAATTCAATAAGAGCATATTTACAGTTTTGAAGTAATGATAAGTACTAATAAAACTAAGAATAGAAAATAACAAGGTGTGGTAGCTGACTTCCAAGATGGGTCTTGGTGATCTTTACCTCCTGGTATTCATGCCCTTGCATAGTTTCCCCCGCATTGATTAGAGCTGACCTGTGTGATCTATATGATATTGCGGAATTCATGGTTTGTGATTTCTGAGGCTAGGTCATAAAAGACATTGTGGCTTCTATCTTGGGGTCTGGCATTGCTCACCCTGGGGGTGAGGACATGCAACAGCCATCCAGAGAGGCTCATGTGGAGAGGAACTGAGCCTTTCACAAACAACCAGCACCAACTTGTACCAGCCATGTGAGCAAGCCATGTTGAGGGCAGATCTTCCAGCTTCAGTCAAGCCTTCAGATGACTGCAGCCCCAGCTGATACCTTACTGTGACTTCATGCAACACCCTGAGCCAGAACCACCCACTCAAGCTGCTCCTGATTTCTGATACACAGACACTGTGAGAGATAATAAATGTTTATTATTATTTCAAGGCACTAAGTTTCAGGGCAATTTTTAATGTAGCAGTAGATAACTCATACACAAGGAAATCATTAACTTTAGAGGAAACAAAATGTAATAACAGCTCTGCATTTTGTGCACAATTTTTCTGTAACCCTACAACTTCTCTAATTTAAAAAAAATGTAATAACCGAAAGGGAGAAATTGGAGGGGAGATGGATATAAAAGAATTAAACCCTCATCTTCTATTGTAGGAAATAAATAGATAATAGCTTAAATGGAAAAATCAAGACATAGAAGTACAAGTATTTTATTTAGAAACATGGAAATAAATTCTAGAAGAATCATCTGTAAGAGTTGGAAGTAGTTGTTTCTGGGGAGAAGGACTGAGGAAAAATATAATGTAATGCTGTGTCAGTGCCCTCCAATCAAAGATCACTAGGAAGAAATGACTTTTTGACATATTACAACAAAAGAGAACATATACCATGGTGAATCATGAGGCATCTCAGTAAGAAGGTGTTAGAAAGGACTTATATGATTTGGGCTTGTATTAGGTGATTTGGGGCAGGGTTTAAGGAAACCAGGATTTGGTTTGCATTGAATGCTACCAGGAAGTGGGGGTAAAGCCCTGAATATCTTAATAGATCTTATCTAGAAGATGAGAACGATGAAGTGAGGCTAAAGTTGTAATTGGTAAAGATGCAGCAGTCAGTTATATTAATTAGATAGGAGAATGCTTGGTCATTTTTGTGGTTTGGACAATGTTTTTGTTTGAGTTCAGACATGCTTATGGAGTGGTCTTGTTTTTTTTTTTTTTTTCCTTCTTCTTCTGTGTCTGCTTGTCTTCTTTGAAGGCACCAGGAACCGATCCTGGGTACTTCCGGAGTGGGTGAGAGGTGCTTAATCTCTTTCTCCACCTCAGCTCCCTTGTCTGCTGAGTCTTTTATTGTCTCTCCTCTGTGTCTCTTTTTGTTGCATCATCTTGCTGCGTAAGCTTTCGGCATGGGCCAGCACTCCTGCGTGGGCCAGCACTCCTGCGTGGACCAGCACTCTGTGCAGGCCAGCACTTTGCGTGGGCCAGCTCTCCGTGTGGGCCTGCTCGCTACGCGGGCCAGCTTGCCTTTCACCAGGAAGCCCCGGGAATCGAACCCTTGACCTCCTATACGGTAGATGGGAGCCCAATTGCTTGAGCCACATCCGTTTCCCTTGTTTTGTTTTGAGCTAGCATTTTCATTGTCTGGCGCTGTTGATCTGTGAAATTGTTTACATTCAACAGGAGAACACCAGACCTAGCTGTGGGTGTCAGGCCAGCTCCTGATGTCAGGGGCAGCTTTTTTCTTTCTCAGTTGTTAATGTCTTTGAGAGCTTCAGAGGCTGGAAAGCCTTCTGTCAATTTCTCTCTAATTCTATGTTTTAATTTACATTCAGTTCAAACAAGGAATTATTTGTCCAATGCTAATAGACTGTGTTTAGCAGCTCTGCATTTCTCCTTTTCTTGGAAAATATCCCTGGTCAGTTCTGACCCAGTCCTGGACCAGGTCTTCATGACCTTGGATCCTGGGGCCAGACCTTCCCAGACCTCTTCTGCTCATTTTAATGGGCAGAGACAAACAATTCCTTCCTGAACAAACACAGAACTGCTCTCTTGTCATTACCCCACTTAAAAGCATTTTCCGCCCAAAAAATTTTTCACATTCAATATCAATCCATGAGATCAAGGACTCTCAGGGCTGAAAATGACTAACAATCAGACTCCCTGTCAGCAGTTTCCCTTGAGTCCAGTCCATGTCTTCCAATGTCACCAGAATCATTGTCCAAAATCTCTGTATCAAGTAGTCTCTGCCAGTTCCCTTCCTTACTCCTCCAGAAGAGACAGCAAGCATCTTATTGTAACACACAAGGTCCTTGACAGTCCAGCTGAAGCCTACCTCTGCAGCCTCATCTCCCACCAGAATGTTTACCATTCCTACACACCCAGGAACTTTCCCAGCTGGATGCCACTTCACCACTCTACTCTCTGTTTTGCCTGGCTCAGATTCATGTTCTCTGAGGAACAGAGTTAGTAAATCCCTTTCTCTCTCATCATGCTTGTTTTTCACATATCCAGGAGTGCACATTTTCTTGTTGGGCTATGGTTCGAATCTGTCTTACTTATGGAAGTTACCATGTCTTGGCATCCCCAGTGCCTAGCACGGTGCCTGGCACATAATTGTTGCTCCAAGAATGTATAAAGTCTTTTGATGGAGAGGGTCCTTTCTATCTCTTTGCACTGTGGTAGTTCTCAGCCCATTTGATAGCTCTTCCAGTGGATGGGAATGTTCCTCTCTCCCAAGGTGGCCCATTTTACCTTTCAATAGTTTTGTTTGAAAGTTCTTTCTTATATCAATATCAATCCCAGATTTATCACTTTCCCAAATATACTCCCTTTCAAGCATTTAAAGACACCACTCATACCCTTCCTGTCCTCTCTTTTCCGGGAAAGCATTCCATTTTCACTATCCTGGGCACATTCCACTTTGTCTGCTTCCTTCTTAAAGATTGTCCAGGTGTGGCCTGAGTAGTTCAGGTTAAAGGAGAACCATCATTCTAGGCTAAGATCCCGTTAAATTATTTGGCCCCATTGCCATTGAGTTTATAGTCAATTTAAACCCTTAGTCTTTCGGGATATTTATCTGTTTTGTAATTGCTGCAGCTAATTCATGTCTCTTTCATCCTAACTTGCACAATTGATTTTTTGGACCCATGGGTGGAATCTTGCATTCATCCCAGTTACATTTCATCTTGTTACATTTAGCCCATTATCTTATTCTTGGCAAGGACTTGTTGCATCCCAGTTATCTTCCTGATTGGCATCATCTACAATTTTGATGATCACGTTCTCTACACCATTTTTCAAAGTGATATAAATGCTAAACAGGCCTGGGTTAAGGTCAGAACCCTGTGATCTGTGCTCTTACTCTCTTTCTTCCCTCTTTATTTTCTTTCTCTTTCTCTCTTCCTTTCTTCCATCTTGCTCCCAAAAGACACAACTTTGAAGGGCCTAATACTACAAACCTCCTTCCAAGTTGACCTGCATTTTTAGTAAATTCCTCCCTGATTCCAGATTTATCAGGCCTATCATGTTTCTGTCTAGAAAGAAATGTGTTTTGTTTCTTGCGACTTGTTCTGGGAATGTAGAGGTCAGTTTCTTCCTCTAGAAGCTCACAATCCATCCCTTTACTGTTCTGTTCTAGAGTTTTGTTTGGAATAGACAAGGTCACTCTCTTCTTTCTTTTGACAACTCCAGTGACATTTACACGTTTCTTGTCTTTCAAAACACGGAATAGAAAATATTGGTTCCTGCTGAATATTTACATGTAGTAGCTCTACAGTGTCATTTTCCTAAAATTTTTGTTTTGTTTCTAAAAAGAAAGTCTAACTTCAGTCTAGAACTCCATAAATTCAAGCCACTTCATAGGGAACACAACCAAGCACAGACTTAAGACACTGAATATCATTTAATGAAGATCTCAGTTTAACTCTTTAACTCTGCCCAGAGTCCCTTTGACATTTCTCTTCTTCCTTCCTTTCCCTCCTGCTTTAATTGTGAGCTTTGAGGAGGTTGCTGAGCACTCTGTTGACAAGGCTAGTCTAATTATGGCGTGAGACCTAGGCTTAAGTACCAGGTATGGTCCTAATCAATGATCTTAAGTCAGTTTTGCATTCAGCAGAGAGAATTTCAAGATATTTAAAATCTGAGACTGAAGATGCCAAATCTAACCAAAACCTATACCAATGTATAGAATAAATGGAAAGGAATTAGCTAAGAGAGTTTGCCCTTCCTTCCCTGCTCCTCAAAAGCCCTCATGGGTGACTGCCCAATATTAGTCTGTCTCCTGGAAAAAAGTAACCAGTAAATTCTAACCTCAAAAGTGTAGGTAGAGACAGGAGAGTGCCTTGTAGAACTTTGGGTTCCACAAAAAACACCTGAAGTACTTCTTTCAGAGTCAGCTCAGACTTCACGTTCTACAGGAAACCTTTCTAGAATGCTTCCCAGGCTGGGCTGGGCCCCATAGCACCCTGGGCACATCTCTGTCACTACCCTTACTACAGCATTTTGAAATGACCTTTGACATGTCTGTCTGCCCATGCCAGGCCTTGATTTGTTCAAACGGCAAGGATTGCCTTATTCCCTTAGTGTGCCCAGGGCCTAGCATTGTGCCTGACATGGAGCAGGGGTTCAGCAAATATTTACTAAGCATAATGGAGCAATTTCTCAAACCTTTTAAGCTCTTAATGTCCACTGTTCATTTTGTTCAACTCCTCTTCTCCTTTAATTTTAAAAGGCCATATGAAATTTAATACATTATTTCAGATTCATGAACACTTTGCTCATTACATTAGTCTTGTTAAGGGAGTCCATTATCCTAGAAATCTTGTTAGAAGAGAGATCTTTGTTGCTATAGAAAGTTTTCAATGGATTGCTGGAACTTGAGAGGACAGGGGCTACCCCATACCTTTTCCTTTCTTTGGATTCTAGAATGTTAATGAGGAAGGAAAACTTTAAACATCATCTTGTCAAAATCTACCATTTGAGGACAAGAAACTCAAGTTCAGAGAGGGAGAGGGGTTTTCCCAAAGATATACAGGTAGTAAGTGGTAGTGCCAGGGTCTAGGATCCCAACCCTGTAAGCCTAAGATCTCCCCACCCCACCCTATGAGATCTGTTCACTGGACCTGTGGCCTGTACATCTCCTTCAGGTTGTAAATTATGTTCCCCTGCTTAGGTTAATAGGTAAGTGTCCAGAAGTAGAGCGGGGCTGGGACAGGCCTCCCACAGAGGCAGGGGCAGGAGCAGCCTATGCTGGTCCCATAAGGGTGTGGGAGCTGAAGGGCAAAGAAGTGGGACTTCCTGACTGGTATCAGCTACCCTGGCAGCCACTAGCTCTTGTGGCTGTTGTGGCTCCTAAGCATCCTCTCACAAGCCTCAACCTATTGTCGAGGAAACAGAGGCTCAGATTGTGGCACGTGGGGAGCAGTCCTTTGTCAAAAGCAGCAAGGCACTGATTTACTAATGTCAGGGTAGAGGCAATTGGTGGAAGGAGACCTGCTGGCCTGGAGAGAATGGAGGTAAATTCTGGTCCAGGAAGCTCTGCTAAGGGCTGGCAGGTCTGGAAGCCACAGCCATATGGGTCCTAGACCATGCTCTCCTGGGATTTGGTACACTATAAGGGCAAGTGTCACAGGCAAGGATCCCTCCCCTAAAGAGTTTGTCAGGCATGTCCCAATTTTAGGCTCTATTCCATTAAACATCCCCCATCTCAATGAAAGAAGCAAACCTTAGCAATCGTGCTTCCTATGGAACGTGTAGAAACCTTGTCATAGGTTGAGGCCTGGGGTAGGACAGCAACTGCTGTGTTCTCCTATGGGTTCCTCCTCTCCTTTCTAAGCAAACTGAAACCTTTCTGGAGGTTTTCCTTTTCCTTTCCCATCTGCCATCTGCCATTTATTAGCCTGTTTTTTTCTCAACAGCCTTGAGGAAGAAAGTGTGCCATCTCCCACAGTAAGGCCAGCAGCAGGGAGCTGCTGGGAGACGCTGGGTACATGGGCCGCTGCAAGTGTATTTTTCTGCCTTTTGTCCGTTCTGTGCCCTTTTACTCATTTTCCAGTGGTGGTGGTGAGGGATCCTTTTAGGTTTCTCCCTCCCCCATCATCGGTCTGTTGCCGATGATGTTTTAGGTGTACTCTTTAAAACTAATAATAATAATGAAACTGCCTTGAATTGTTTGTAGACTTCCCAAACACTCTTTAGAGCTCTGGAATGGTAAATTAGGAGTGCGAAGGTCAGTGAGGAGCTCTGTGAGCCCTGGGGAAGGCAGATGGGCATGCTTCACACAGGGTCCAAGCTGCAGACTCCTTGGAGCTATCTTCCCTTTCCCCTTTCCCTCAGCTCCCACAGCAGGGGGCAGGGTGGAGGGGTGGGAGAAGGGCTGGATTTGGGTGTGCCTGGGAAGTAAGAGAATGTATGTGGAGGCTGTGAGCAGGCACAGTGCCCAGCCCGTGATAGACGCTGGGTAAGCACTGGCCCTCTGTCTTCCTCCTGGCTGCTCATTCAGCCTGTGGGAGCAGAGCCGGGAGCTCATGCCAGGCGCTGCACAGGTCATTCAGGCTGGGTCCTGCACCCCTCGGGGGCACCATTCACACGGACATCAATGGAACCCCCTGGAGTTCTGCCATGAGGTGGCCCTGCCTTCCACCCTCTGGCTTAGTACTTCTGGACACCAGGCAGCTGCATGCTGCTCTGGAGGGAGGGCAACGTTGTCATGGGGGTGAGTGTGCTGTGTGGGCCACGCACTGTGTAGGCAAGCATAGTCCCATCTTCATGCAGTATACAGCTGAGTTGGGAATATGGCCAAGGAGTCAGTCCACTACA